>JARPMJ010001218.1:30000-179086 GCA_033366665.1 Phoxinus dragarum | reverse complement strand
ATCTCCATCACGGGAGACAGAGACTGTAAGAAATAAAGACAGATTACTTTATATATGTGTGATATTGTGTACACAAAGGTTTTGTATCTGGTGTGTTTCAAGTATGAATATTGACACAAAGATAAACATATAGCCTATTCGTACATTTGTGCTCTTTTTCACTTTTTTTAGCCTAATAAAAAATTGTCCTTTGGTGCTGACCTGTGAACTTGACATTTAACACTATATAAATACATAAATGACAAAACCAGTGATTTGCAATGGGTGAAAAACTGCTATTATTAGAAAGTAAAATGTTTTTTTCACACATGTTTTCTATGTGAATATATAGTCAAATGTATTTATTTTTACTCTGATCTAAGCGAAAATAGTTGTGCTGCTTTTTTTTTTTTTTTAAGACTGACAGTAAATCGGACTAATCACGTGAGATATTGTAATAAACAAACATGGCCGCACTAATTTCCTTTGAGCAAGTCAATGGCGGCAAACATTTCTAATAGCGGCTGGTGTATTTTGGCTCATATATACTGCGGGGAGAGCAGTGTTTCCCAAACCTTGGGAACCTATACGGTTCGAACGAGTTCAGTGCTGCTCGGAATGGTGGAGATTTTTGTTTACCTTTTGAATTGTTTCCAGATATTTTTACCTGCCTATCCAGTTGGGACAGCGACATATTTGTCACAGGTAATGTTTTCAGATGTAAAGGCTTTACCCATTATTTGTGAAAGTTTTTATTTTTCATCATTTGACTCTTATTCTAGTTTTCATGTCGCGTCGCACAGACCACGGCCAGATTATTTTGTTTACATTCGTTTCAGTGGAATTAGTTTCTGATGACAATTTCAAGTTCATTAAAGTATTTACGTTTCTTTGCGACGCTTGTGCATATGATTTTTTTTTTTTTTTTTGGCTTAAAGTTGCTCTAAGCGTTTAAAAAAAAATAATATTCACATGCAGTAAACATCTCCTCACTATCCACTAGCTAACTTACCTGTCCCCGGAAGACACTGTTAAAAAACGCAGTCTCTTTCAGTCCAAAAAACAAACTGGGCTAACAGAGGCACTTTGAAACATAACAAAATTGTTCCAGCCAATAACCTCAAGGATTTGGGGGTGGGGTTAATGCGCGGATGAGGAGGAGGGAGGGGTCTAGCTAAGCTAGCCTCTGTTTTTTTGACAATACTTCGACGTAAACAAGAAGTGACCTCACTTAGAGCAGCTTTTTAAGAGTGTTTTGGTGCTGCTCTTTACATCAGTGTGTTTTTTGGTTGATTATAATGCCTCTTATTAAGCTCAGAGGAGTCCCCTGTGGATTTCCCCCTTCACTCCATATCAATGCCAGGAGGACTACATGAAAAAAGTAATCGAGTGCCTGCAGAATGTGAGAATCTCAATCACTGTGTGCAACCCTGCATGCACTGCACTGCAAGCAACATTTATTGATAGTCTTTGAAATACTCAACGCCTGTTAAATGTTCTGCTTTAAATGAATACATTATTAGGTAACTGTAAATGTGTTTATGTACTTTTTCTGAAATGCATAACTGATAACTGAATTGTAGATGCATGCATTTTCTGCAAAGCTGCTTTGAAACGGTATTGTGAAAAGCGCTATACAAATACATTTGAATTTAATTTAATTGAAAATAAATACCCTCAAAAACATTAACATTTTCACCCTCAACATAAAAAAAAAAACACTTTTACTACTAAGGTTATAACCAAAAAAGACAATCTAAAATTGAAGTTTGAATCTAAAATGCTTTAATCTAATGCAATAAAGATTTGAAAGTCTTCCTGTAAGGTCACACATGATCTATTATTTTTCTATTAATACGAATGACATGCACTTGTACTCTTCCAGAAAGTCAATGGTGTTCTTGAAAGTCCCACTGGTACTGGCAAAACGCTCTGTCTGCTGTGTTCAGCGCTGGGCTGGAGAGAGAACTTCAAAGACACAATCTCTGACCGCAAGATAGCCGAGGAGAATGGGCGGCGCAGAGCTGTTCCCTGACAGACCAATGTCATCAAAAGGAACAGCAGCCACCGACGGAGACACTCCAAGTATTGTCCTTCATTTATTGGTTGAATATTGATACGATTTATTTTCATTATCATTTATAAACATTGCTTGTGTTTTCAATAGTTACATTGTTGTCAAAATTATAAACCAAATCATAGTGACAGTTGATTTTTTTTTTTTTTTTTTTTTTTTTTTTTTTTTTTTTTTTTTACTTTAGCTTCTTACACAGATGTCCCCAAGATCATCTATGCTTCCAGGACCCCATTCCCAGCTAGCACAGGTCATAAAGGAGCTCAAGAACACATCCTACAGGTCAGCTATCTGAGCTAACATCACATATTTAAAAGGATAGTTCACAGAAAAATGAAAATTCTGTCATTATTTACTCACCATCAGGTTGGAGTTGCTTTCTTCTGCTGAACACAAATGAAGATATTTTGAAGAATGTTGGTAACCAAACAGTTGACGACACCTAATTGACGTCCATAGTGGAGCAAAGTCAATGGGTGCCGTCAACTGTATGATTATCATAAAAAATTATAAACTGATTATTATAAATAATTATCGTGTCTGCATCCATAAGTTATTATGTTTGTAAGTGACCTTATTTATGTAAAAAAAAAACAATTGACCACAAACAAAAAAATCCTTATAATCTACTGATTTGTTGCTCATGAAACTTTTTTTTCTCTCCATGATTACTTTATCCAATAGAAAAATAAAAAAGAACAACATTCCTTTGAAATGGAAGAAATTATAATTGTCTTGACTGTCATTTTGAGCATTTTTAACGAATCCTTGCTGATCAAAAGGATTAATTCATTTAAAAAAAAAAAATGTTGTTAACTGATAGTACTGTTCTTTATTATAGGCCAAATATTCTGTGTTTTGGGATCTAGAGAACATCTCTGCATAAACCAGGAAGTGATGCGTCAAGAGAGTAACCACATCAAGGTATGATCACTACCTCACTTTGAGTGTGTTACGACAGACTTAAAATACCAGAGCTGTATCTCAATACCAAATGAATCAAAAGGATTATGCCTTATTTCAAGAGTCCACATGTGCAGAGCAAAAGTGTCGTCCCGCTCCTGTGTCTTCTACAACAATGTTGACGGTATGAGACTAACACTGGTGGCCTGTCAATAGAGATTTGTGATTTTATTTGATAACCTCTGCCTCTAACACTATAATGGTTTTAGTCGTTAATGTGCGACTCTACGAGAAATAACTTACTATGTTTTTTTTTGGGTTTTGCTCTTTTTTTCTTTTTTCTTTTTTTTTTTAGGGAAAAGCACTGACAAAGAAAATCATGAATACTCTCCTGGATGTGGAGGACCTTGTAAAAACATGCAAAAAGCAAAGGTGAGAGCACTGCACGCTGTTTCATAGCCTTGACTGAAGCACTGAAAGAAATGGTGATGTTCTTCAAACTGCTGATGCTGCATCTGAATTAATTGCAATGTGAGCCTTTTTCTTTGAGTGTTGGTAAATGGTGACATTGATCAGACTGTTTGTTCCCACAGAGTTTGTCCATACTATATGTCACAGTCACTCAAACAGCACGCTGATGTCATCTTCATGCCTTACAACTACCTGCTTGACCCAAAGGTGAGACATTTTTCAATATTTTATTACATAAATTTAAAAAATATATATATTTTTAAAATATCATTCCTGTGATCAAAGCTGAATTTTTCAGCATCATTACTCCAGTTCTTCAAGTGTCAGGTGATCCTTCAGAAAAGAGTATAATATGATGATCTGAGGATCAAGAAACCTTTATGGTTATTATCAATCAGTGTTGAAAACAGTTGTGCTGCTTCATTTTTTTTTGTTGGAAAGCGTGATACATTTCTTTGAGTTTAAAAGAAAGTTCAAAAGAACAGCAATTACTTGCTGAGTAGACATTTTTGTAAAATTAAAACACAAATTATTGTCATTTTTCATCAACTTAATGTGTCCTTGTTTAATGAAAGTATTTATACAATCCAAACATTTTAATGACATTGGACATTTTATTTATATTAATATATATAATTATATATATAATTATTATATAAATATATATTAATTAATTTTGGATTTGATTATGTATAGTTCTGGGATAAACCTTTTCAATTTTATTCACAATTATGATTTCTGTTCATTCACAGAGTCGAAGAGCACACAACATAGAGCTGAAAGATGCTGTGGTTATTTTTGATGAGGCTCATATTGTTGTAAGTGTTTTGATGTTTGTTTGAGACATCATAGCGTTCTATATTCTTGTTGGTTTTATATTCTCTCTAATGTTTGTGTACATTTTCAGGAGAAGATGTGTGAAGAGTCCTCCTCTTTTGACCTCTCCCCTTACGACCTGATTTCTGCCATCGAAGTCGTGGATCGGCTGCTGCGGGAACAGGCCTCAGACATTAGCCAAACAAATTATGCTCAAGGTTTTAATGTAAAATCATTGAATTATGGTTAGTTTGGCAAAAACCTGTCAATATATATTTTTTTATGTATATTTTAAAAAATAATATAAATAAGTTGATTATATATTTGCGTGTATGTGTATATATAGCCATAAAAAATGCATTATTATTTTTTAAACTATATATTATTTTACAGGATTGAAACTGAATATTGACACAATTGCAAAACTAAAACGTAGGTTACACTTCAAAAATGAAATATATATATATATTATATATTTTTTTTTTTTAATACAAAATTGAATTTCTAGAGTTAGTTGGAATACTTTTTTTTAGTAATGAAAAACATTTTTGCTGACAACTTAATAATCTTACAGAAATTTTGATGGATCTGGGATCTTCCATTAACGATTTTGAGATGCCAGCAAACAATCAAGGAATCACCAAACCTGGCAGGTGAGTGGAGCCTCGCTGAACCGGCGATCTGATTCCGTTTAGTGCTGGGAATGGGTATCAGTGACCTTGATATAGTGACTATAAAATCACAATATTTAGATGCACAACAGCTAAACTGAACTGCTCATTTTCTGTCTCTTCCTCTTTTAAAGCTTCATATATGAGATTTTTCAAACGGCTAATGTAAACTTTGGAAATAAAACAGCTATAGTGGAAGCCATGGAGCAGATCACAGTTTATTTAGCTGGGAGTGAGTATTAGTCAACTGATCCTCCAATATAATCTGACTTTGTTTATCAGTTCAACATTGACCCATATATGTGTATTTTTGTATTATTATTTGTGCAGGTCCTGGTGTCTTTCTGAACACCAGCGGACTACAGAAAAGTAGCAGATATAATCCAGGTAAGAAGTGTAGACAGTGTTAGAAAGATAAGTTGACCATTTTCTGTATTTTCATTGTGTTTGTCCTGAATCAGTTGGTGGTTTGGGGCTAAACATAAAGAGGACAGCAAGAAATCACAGATGGGAAACGGCAATGAAGGAATTTAAGGTTTGCTCTGAATGATTTTCACATTCGTGGTGTTTTCGTTGTTACATATCTGCAGACATATTAGGTTTAAGTTGGAGTGAGTGATAATGTGATGTTGCAAATTTGATAATAAAAAGCAATTAATTAAAAGGGTACATTTTAAGATGTAAAAACATTTATAATGGTACAAATATATTTTTTATTCAAATAAATGCAGTTAATTTACACTTTATGTTCATCAAAGAATCCTGAAAAATGATTTCCATCCACAAAATATTATAATAACCGTTTTAAACATTGATGCTGAAAATTCAGCTTTGCCATTACAGGATTAATTACTGGATTAATGTCTGCTTAAAATAAAATTTGTGTCTGAAATCAGGTCCACATTCATCCAGACACCAACAACTTCAAGACGAAACGGCAGACTGATTTATGGGCTCCCTCTTCTACCAAGAAACAAGGTTTGAAAGTCTTATTTGACACTTTGCTACACTTCGTGTGTTTTGCTTTTCATTGCTATTGACTGGAGCACACGTTCAGGGTGTTTTTATTGTAATTTTCCAGTCATGGATAATCTGAAACGTATTCCCCTGGTTTCATAGTCAAGGCCTAATCCCAGACTATAATGCATGTTTGAGCTGTTTTAACTATAGCAACTTGTCAGTGCTGTTGCTGCTGTAAATGTCCTAAAAAAAACTAAGGCCTAATCCTTGTTTAATCTAAGTCCTGTCTGCGAACCAAGGCCATAATGTGTATTATTGCATCAATATTACATGTTTTGGTCACCATGCAAAAAAGCGATGTTGCATGTTAAACTTGTATGCCAAAGCTATAAAAGATTGAAATGGTGTGTGTATATTTTATAGGGAATGTGCTGAGTTACTGGTGTTTTTCTCCGGGGTTCAGCATGCAGGAGCTGCTCGGACAGGGAGTACGCAGCATCATTCTGACCAGTGGAACTCTCTCGCCGCTCTCATCCTTCACCTGTGAAATGCAAATGTTCGTGCTCTTCTCCTCTAGCTCTCCATGCCGAGGTTTATGAGTTGATGCAGGTTGGATGCTAATTCTCTGCTGACTTTCTGCAGTCCTTTCCTTGTATCCTTGGAGAATCCTCATGTCATCCGGCCTGATCAGATTTCCGTCAGTATCATTGAAAAAGGTCTCGGACGGCGTGAAGTTGAGCACAGCCTTTGACAGGAGGTGAGTGTTTCAAGTAGTGTAGTGTATCAAGAGATGTTGAGTCGCATCAACACCCTCTGTTTTAAACTGGCATTTATTATTCACCCTCTTTCTGTTTCAAACCCAGGTGCTATTATTTTTATCTGAGAAATGTAATTTATATTTGATCATAGGTTTATTTTCAAAATAAAAGTTTAGCAACAGAAAAACTAAATTACATTTGTTGTTGTTTATTTGACTGCACAGTGCACACCCCCCGCAAACTTACTCACTCAGTCTTGTACCAACGGTTTATATGACTCGGGAAAGATTATATGTGAGCCATTAGGAGGACTGTAAACAGTTGTTTTGTTTTTGAAGGTTTGTTCCGGAAAACATGTCCTCTATGGGAAACACTCTTGGTAAGACATCTTTATACTTGCACAGCAGCTGATTTTAAACTGTTATTAATAACGATCTGATGATGAGCATGATGCTATTCATATGATTGGGTTTGCAGTCAATCTGACACGGCTTGTCCCTCATGGACTGCTGGTGTTCTTCCCCTCGTATCCGGTGATGGATAAGACTGTGGAGTTCTGGAGGGTAAGTATGTTCGGTCTGACCACGTTAAAGATATAAAGTATTTTGCTGACGCTGACTGACCAGTTCAAATTGGAGAAGGTCAAGTGATGAGTTATGATTTTGATTCAGGATGATTATGATAACAAAAATTGTAAGATGTATTGAACAGAACCAAAACAATGATTTGTTTAAAAGTTAGACAGCATGTTTCTTACATTTGCTAGGTTTATTGTGAAATGAATTAAATTATTATTATTCTTTTTAAGTTTCTGTACCTTGTTCATATTTTTTTTCTCATTTAAGTAACTATGAACCAATCCCCTTCACTCTCTCAGGCTAGTGGACACGCAGGTCGCATTGAGAAAGTTGAAGCCCATGTTTGTTGAATCCGAGGGATAAAGGCACTTTTACTGAGGTAAACACTCAGTATGATTTGATATAGATGCTAACAAAGTGCCAGCATAGCTTGATGTGCACAAGCTGTTAGTCAGTAATGCTCTAAAATTCGATTCTCTTGCAGGTGATTGATGGCTATTATGACAAGGTGAATGACCCAAACTCTAGCGGAGGAAGCTTCATTGCTGTTTGTAGAGGAAAGGTAAGACTACAAATATTTGATGCAATAAAATTATTATGAATTAAGACCAGTAATATCAAACCCCCCCCCCCCCCCCCCCACTACTGTCGAGGTGTTGTCATCACTGGACTTCCCTTCCCACCGATGATGGACCCCAGAGTGGTGCTTAAAAATGCAGTATCTGGACGAGATGTGCAAACTTAACATTAGTGGAGTGAAGGTACCTGCTCTTCAAAATGCTCAACTGTTTTGTTTATGGAATGCATATATTGTACACATGTACCATTTTGTTCCTGTTTTTACCGTGTTTGCATTTACTGCACACACATTTTATCTGCAAATGCATTTAGAAAAAAAAGAAAGAAAAAAAAACATCCATAAATCACTAAATCTTTTTTCAAAATAAATTGTTTTATCAATTATGATATAATAGAGAGGAAGTCTCTTATTAGATATTACCTTTTAATAGATGTGACCTGTGGTACAGCCACCCAATGCATAGGGATTTTTATGTATTAATAAATCATGGGGAAAAAAACTAAAGGAAATATGCCATGATCTTAAAATATTTTTACAAATATTTAATTTAATAAATAATATTTTTTTTTCTTTTGAGGATGACGATGATGATGATCTTAAAGGTGCTGTAAGCGATGTCACGCATTTTTTAGGCCTAAACATTTTTGTCAAACTTGGGCTAATCTGCACAAAAATAAAAAAAGAGTTCCAGCCAATAACCGACAAGGAGGATTTGGGGGGATTAGGGGAGGAGGGAGGGTCTAGCTAGCCTCTGTTTTGTTTGACAATACTTTAAACGTCAACAAGAAGTGACGTCACCTGACATCACTTAGAGCACCATTAATAATAATTAATATCGTGAATGTAAAGGTTCTTATGGTATGTGTTGTTGTTCAGTATCTGTCCGGTCAGGAGTGGTACAGACAGCAGGCCTATCGAGCTGTGAATCAAGCCATTGGCAGAGTGATCCGCCCACAGAGAAGACTACGGAGCCATCTTCCTCTGTGATCACAGGTCAGCGCTAATTACAAGAAATATAAATTACCAATTTGACTGGAGAGCATGCACTCCAATATTAATGTTCTGGGATTGTTAATCCAGGTTCAGTGGCACCGAAGCCTCGTAATCAGCTTCCTTCTTGGGTGAGGCCATACGTTAAGATTTATGATAACTTTGGTACCATGGTCCGTGATGTGGCTAATTTTTTTCCGGACGGCCCAGAAAACGGTATGTTTATTTTTTTGTTCATCTACCATAAAAATCTGCAAGGCCCTTTTAACACTAAATAGGAGCTGACATGCACATTTATCGGTTGATTTTGTTTATCAGAGACCAGTTCCTGTTAGGAAAGGAGAAGCAGAGAGCAGTGAGAAACGGGCAGACACCAGGCCGCTCAACAGAGGCACCGGGGCTCGGTGACACATCTCGAAAGGCCAAACCACTAGACTCACACATCCCGAGCCTAAAAAGGAGACAATTAGGTGAGATCACCTCTATTTAAAAAAAAAATTCTGTCTTTTTTAATGAGATCTTAGATGAATGAGTTTTTTCATTAATACATTCTAGGTCTTGGAAGTTTATGTTGCCATTGATTCCCTAATTACTTTAAACAGTAATCAATATAAAAGTCAAGTAATTAAGCAATACGTTATAATTTAATATCATTCTGTGACTGTTGAACCCAACTAATTGACAAGTCAGCAAAACTTGTTTAAAACAACACAACAAGTTTTATATACAAGTTTATATATAATTTTTTTATAGAGTCGGAAGAGCAGTCTGGAAGGGATGCGGTTGCCGAACTTTTCATTCAATATGAGACTAAAAGTAAAAGAAAACCAGTCAGCCTGCTGGACGTCCCGGATGACACAACCAAAAAAAGGAGGGAAGACACCATGGTTGGGGTGGAAAGGGTAAGACAAGAATTACATTGCGAAAGAGATTTTTTTTTACTCCCTGTTTACACCTGTTATTAAGATGCGTTTTGGTTGATCGGATCACAAGTGGATGTTGCCAAATACAGGTGTAAACGGGGTCTAAAACCTTTGAGCTCGTCCACTCTCAAACACTTTTTTTTATGAACCAGTGTTATTTTTTCTCTACCGTTTATCATCGTATGAGATTGCAATGCAGAAAGTTAGAGCAGCTCTTTTCCTAATGATGAAAGTATAAAGATTTGAGTAACAGATAAAAAGGGATCAAAAGTGTCCTTGATCATGATTTATGAGGCAATGTTTTTATATATCACATTTATTCAGCAAAGAAATAATTTTCTAGGTTATTTTAATTCCTCAGACAAATGTGATGTCTTGTGTCTACAAGTGTTTCTCACAGTAAGCTATCATGAATTCAGAAGATCTGGAAAATGGAGGGCAAACTTTGCATGGAACTATGTGGCTAATTCTCCATTTATCTCATTTATCTGTGACCCCTGGAGATGAGTCGCTTGTCTTCTCTTTCCCTCGAGCATGACAAACGTCTGGACCGTGAATCGAGAGGTGGGAAACGGAAAATTAAAGTGGTTCAACAGTGGGTAAGGCATCCTGACTGAAGTTTTGTGAGCTGTGTGATTTTAGTTCAATTTGTTGTATGTAGACCTCAATATGCTGTCAATAACATGACTATAAAGCAACTGAATTATTTTAACAGATATTCAAATTAAAAATTCATATTCTTTTACAATATCAGAATGTACTATAAACATCTGTCTTGTATATATATAATATTATTATTATTTAAAGTATTTTATTCATGTGTGATAGCAAAGATAAATATTCTGCATCATTACTCCAGTCTTCAGAATGATTCATTTATATATATATATATATATAAAAAATAATAATATTGATCTTAAAGACTGATAGTGCTGTTTATAGGTTTCCTCAAAATTGCATTATTTTTGCAAGTCAAAAGTGTGGTGATGCAGATATTACACTTTACCTTCTAATTAAGTTAGATTACCACAATAAACTGATTGGGACATTAAAAGGAACAGGCCATGTTTATTGAAGTAAAAAAAAAAAATCTGCTTTTTCAGAAAACTGCAAAT
The DNA here is from genome assembly GCA_033366665.1 of Phoxinus dragarum. Lineage (NCBI taxonomy): Eukaryota > Metazoa > Chordata > Actinopteri > Cypriniformes > Leuciscidae > Phoxinus > Phoxinus dragarum. The sequence goes on along the minus strand of JARPMJ010001218.1, from coordinate 168,268 downwards.
TCCTGTACTGAAAAAAACAGGCAATGCTTTCATGATGGAGCTGAGACGATGCCTGAGTCATGAGAGCTTCAAGATCATCGTGGAGGCGTTACAGTCGTACAGGACAACCAATGACCTGAGTAACTTTCTCTCTAATATGGTTGAACCGCTCATTCGAGACACACACGGATTGCTCAGAGGTGCGGAATCTCATCATATCTATATTATTTTCTGTCTGTTCTCTCTGTACTTATGATTTGAATTATTACACCTGGGAGGGAACAATAAAAGTTGACACCATTACAACTAAAAGTTTGCTAAAGAGTATTTCCTACTAAAGCAAGGTGCTATTTGACTCTGGTCAAGCGTAACCATAGCAGAATGGTGGGAGTGGCCGTTGATGGAAACGTGGCCATTAGCTAGGCTAGGCCACAACCAATGGTTGTTAAAGGTTTCCTACCGATTTGGCTTAAGGGAAGACAACAGACTTTTTTCTTTATCTAGTTGGGTAGCACCCATTTGAAAAAAAGGGGGGTTTTCTACTGCATAGTACAACTTATACCTAATAAAATATTTTTAAATACCTTCAATTCTATTTAATTGTGACTGAAATCAGAAATGGCAGTTAAAGGCAGGTTTTTTATAAAAAACTTTTCCCCAATTTTTTTAAACTTGTCTTTCTATACCAATACATAATTAAAATGTAAGTACTCTGAAAAGGAGAATATAAAAATCGAGTGTCTGTAGTCCTCTCAGGGCTGCAATAAACACAGCTACTTATTTCCATTCGGAACGAATTCAATGATTGGCTGGGTGACTGTCACTCTCCCTCGCTACCATTTCTACCACCCCTGCTGCTATAGGAGCTGCCCACATGTGCGCACCCGCAGGAGGGGAAGTGGCATGGAAGCTAGGAAAAATCACAATTACGGCAGAGAAAGAGCAGTCAAATTTCCCACTACCTGCATATGCAGTCAGCGAAGGCAAATAAAAGGAAGACCCTCGACCCCCGACAATGCGAAGCTTGTCTCCGGAGTGTAGAACTCATCATTTTTGAGGGCGTGGTTTTGGAAGGAGCCCAGAAGGGAGTGGGTGGGAGTGAATGGAATAACTAGCTCTTTTTATTGCAGTCCTGAGAGGACTTGTATACTCTCCTTTCAGAGTACTTAAATTTTAATTATGTCTTGGTATATAAAGACAGTTTTGGAAAACAAATTTGGGAAAGTTTTTATTTTTTTATTTATTTATTTTTATAATACCTGCCTACCTTTCCTTTAAAGAGCATCATCTTCTTTCACCTAATCAATTATTTAAAAACCAACAAACAATAGGTGAAATCAACTTTGAAATTTGCAATTTTACCTATGGTCTATTCTTAACAGACTATCTTTTTATCAAGGTCTTTATCAGTTCGTCAGACCACACCATAAGAAAGAGTTTGATCAGCGTTGCTTGGAGTTAACAGGTGAAGGTTGTGGCTATAAACCAGAACATTCGCTGTCCAGGGAGGACCAAGAGGCTCTTAGGCAGAACACAGGTAACATTTGACTAGTAAATAGTGTATAGCCATTACAGGAAACATTTGTCCTTATTTCATCTCTCCATTATCATAAATAACCTTATTTTAGTTACTTTTCTAGCGAAGGGTGAGATTCCACCTGGAAGTCAACCCAAGGAGCAGCCGAATTCTAGTCGACAGCTGAACCAAGGTGGTGATAACATTGGAGGTATATTGGTGTTTTTAATAGCTGACTGTTAATAAAAATGCCTAATTCTCACTCTTGATGCAAACATTCATAACAATTGTGATTAAGTTTGTGGATTGTTTTTTACAGGGAATGTAAGAAGTGAAGACCAGAATCCAAAAACATCCATCCAAGAAGGTCTGTCGTGCTCCTCTCTGCTGTCAGGCATAAAACAGGCCATCGGTGCTGAAAAAACCAATCAGCTGTTTTCAGCCTTGCAGGCGTATAAAGCATCAAACAATTACCAACAGATGGTGTCAACCGTTGTGAGTTTATTGACTGAGAGGAATGAGGACATCACTATACTAAAACGTTAGTAAATTTATTTTGTGTTCATCATAACCATTTATTTTATCAAAATGTGTATCTGTTGGAAAAGAGGCTAAACTTGTTCGGTTTGGTCAAGGTTTGTCTGTGATCATTCCACCACAGCACAGGAAGCAGTTCAGTGAGCTGTTAAAATCCTTGGAATCAAGTCCACAGATTCAAGGTATTTTGTTTTAGTAATAGTATGTATATATACTGTATTCTGCATCAAGGATAGTAGATAAGTATGCTAATTATTATTATATTTTTCTTCGCAGCGTCTCTGTGATCTGCAGGAAAGAGTCAAAGCAAGACATCCTTTTCATTAATCATGCTAGGTCTTTGAGTATGTAAAATAATAAACAACAAATATTTTATACTACATTTGTGTTGAGAAATTTTTATTGCCAGGAAAATATAATGCCTTTAGAGCCCAAACCCGGTGCAGTAGACTCCCCGCACACGAATTACCGTACAAACACCATAATTACCGTACACACCAATTTTTGGCTCTCTACAAAACTCGAAAAAAACATGGGGGTGCACTTTAAAGGAGGTTCGCTTTTACAGATATAACCCTAGCCAGACTTAACCTAAAAATCACTTGCACTTTCCTCAAAAAACACATCGACCGTATAATGCACTCTCAAGGCCAGTTCCACCCACATCTACACAAGTCCAACCCACCAAAAGTCTAAACCCATCCATCTGTAGAAATAGAAATTTGACCGTTGACCATATCTGTCTGTCCATCCATCCATCCATCCATCCATCCATCCATCCATCCTTTCATCTATAGAAATGGACGCTGACCTTTGACCCTAAGACTGAAAAAGACTATGTAAGTATCCATCCATCCACCCATCCATCCATCCATCCACCCATCCATCCATCCATCCATCCATCCATCCATCAAAAAATGCACTTTTACATACAAAAACATTTTTTTTGGCTTAAAAAAAAGTTGTTACAACTATTGTATCTATCTATTAATCTGTTCATCTGTTCATCTATTCATCTATCCATCCATCCATCCATCCTTTCATCTATAGAAATGGACGCTGACCTTTGACCCTAAGACTGAAAAAGACTATGTAAGTATCCATCCATCCATCCATCCATCCATAGAAATAGACACTTACCTGTTAGCATTGGTGCTGATATGGGGTGCACTTAACACAGGTGCAATCTTCGCTTTTACACATATAACCTAACTCTAACCTAAGCCTAACCCTAACCCAAGTCAAAACCTAACTCAATATTTCCAAACAATCACCCAGATCATTCCAAACAATCACCCAAAGGATGCGAGCGCATAAAAAATAAACAAGTCCCACACAAAAAAAAAAAAAAAAAATCCCACCAAACGACTCCCCGCCCCCAAATTAGTATATGGGCAAAGTTTAAGCTCTCTTGGTCCAAAAATAAAGTGGGTGCAGTACCATATCTCGGCGCCTGGTAGCGCTAGAGCTCCCAAACCAAGTGTAATCGACTCCCCGCCACCTAATTAGTATATGGGCGGAGTTTCAGCTTAACCCACCCACCACAACCCAATATTTCCAAACAATCACCCAGATCATTCCAAACAATCACCCAAAGGATGCGAGCGCATAAAAAATACACAAGTCCCACCCAAAAAAAAAAAAAAAAAAATCCCACCAAAAGACTCCCCGCCCCCAAATTAGTATATGGGCAGAGTTTAAGCTCTCTTGCAGATATATGGACAGTTAATATTCAGCCAATCAGATGCCATATATGCTAATGAGGGTGGTTACTAATGAGAGTGAAAGTCGTTTTTACCTCCTTACCTATATGCTATTTAGCCCTCAAATTAACCCTAGCCCCAAAATTAACGCTAGCCCCAAACTAACCCCAAATCTAGGGTCATTGTGCCCAGAACACATTTCACTATTTCACACAAAACATTATAAAAATATGAACAAACAGTCGATCAAACTAAAGTATATATCTATTCATCTATTCATCTGTTCATCTGTTCATCTGTTCATCTATTCATCTATTAATCTGTTCATATGTTCATCTATTAATCTGTTCATCTGTTCATCTGTTCATCTATTAATCTGTTCATCTGTTCATCTATTAATCTGTTCATCTGTTCATCTATTCATCCATCCGTCCATCCATCCTTTCATCTATAGAAATGGACGCTGACCTTTGACCCTAAGACTGAAAAAGACTATGTAAGTATCCATCCATCCATCCATCCATCCATCCACCCATCCACCCATCCACCCATCCATCCATCCATCCATCCATCAAAAAATGCACTTTTACATACAAAAACATTTTTTTTGGCTTAAAAAAAAGTTGTTACAACTATTGTATCTATCTATTAATCTGTTCATCTGTTCATCTGTTCATCTATTCATCTATTCATCTATTAATCTGTTCATCTGTTCATCTATTCATCTGTTCATCTGTTCATCAGTTCATCTATTCATCCATCCGTCCATCCATCCTTTCATCTATAGAAATGGACGCTGACCTTTGACCCTAAGACTGAAAAAGACTATGTAAGTATCCATCCATCCACCCATCCACCCATCCATCCATCCATCCACCCATCCATCCATCCATCCATCCATCCATCCATCCATCAAAAAATGCACTTTTACATACAAAAACATTTTTTTTGGCTTAAAAAAAAGTTGTTACAACTATTGTATTTATCTATTAATCTGTTCATCTGTTCATCTATTCATCTATCCATCCATCCATCCATCCATCCATCCATCCATCCTTTCATCCTTTCATCTATAGAAATGGACGCTGACCTTTGACCCTAAGACTGAAAAAGACTATGTAAGTATCCATCCATCCATCCATCCATCCATAGAAATAGACACTTACCTGTTAGCATTGGTGCTGATATGGGGTGCACTTAACACAGGTGCAATCTTCGCTTTTACACATATAACCTAACTCTAACCTAAGCCTAACCCTAACCCAAGTCAAAACCTAACTCACACTCAAGTTGAATACTATAGCCCCAAGCTAGAACAACCCTGTATAAAATAGCCCAAGATACAATAGCACTTTATAAAATACCCCCCTGTTTAACAGCCAGGCCTAAAAAATTAAATGCAGTACCGTGTCTACACACCTGGTGGCGCTAGAGACACAACAAACCACCACCAGTCGACTGGCCATACATCAATTAGTATATAAACCAAGTTTCGTACAGATAAAACACACCGTTGCAGATATATGGACAGTTAATATTCAGCCAATCAGATGCCATATATGCTAATGAGGGTGGTTACTAATGAGGGTGAAAGTCGTTTTTACCTCCTTACCTATATGCTATTTAGCCCTCAAATTAACCCTAGCCCCAAAATTAACCCTAGCCCCAAACTAACCCCAAATCTAGGGTCATTGTGCCCAGAACACATTTCACTATTTCACACAAAACATTATAAAAATATGAACAAACAGTCGATCAAACTAAAGTATATATCTATTCATCTATTCATCTGTTCATCTGTTCATCTGTTCATCTATTCATCTGTTCATCTGTTCATCTATTAATCTGTTCATCTGTTCATCTATTAATCTGTTCATCTGTTCATCTGTTCATCTATTCATCTATTCATCTGTTCATCTATTCATCTATTAATCTGTTCATCTGTTCATCAGTTCATCTATTCATCCATCCGTCCATCCATCCTTTCATCTATAGAAATGGACGCTGACCTTTGACCCTAAGACTGAAAAAGACTATGTAAGTATCCATCCATCCATCCATCCACCCATCCACCCATCCACCCATCCACCCATCCATCCATCCATCCATCCATCAAAAAATGCACTTTTACATACAAAAACATATTTTTTTTGGCTTAAAAAAAAGTTGTTACAACTATTGTATCTATCTATTAATCTGTTCATCTGTTCATCTATTCATCTATCCATCCATCCATCCATCCATCCATCCTTTCATCTATAGAAATGGACGCTGACCTTTGACCCTAAGACTGAAAAAGACTATGTAAGTATCCATCCATCCATCCATCCATCCATCCATAGAAATAGACACTTACCTGTTAGCATTGGTGCTGATATGGGGTGCACTTAACACAGGTGCAATCTTCGCTTTTACACATATAACCTAACTCTAACCTAAGCCTAACCCTAACCCAAGTCAAAACCTAACTCACACTCAAGTTGAATACTATAGCCCCAAGCTAGAACAACCCTGTATAAAATAGCCCAAGATACAATAGCACTTTATAAAATACCCCCCTGTTTAACAGCCAGGCCTAAAAAATTAAATGCAGTACCGTGTCTACACACCTGGTGGCACTAGAGACACAACAAACCACCACCAGTCGACTGGCCATACATCAATTAGTATATAAACCAAGTTTCGTACAGATAAAACACACCGTTGCAGATATATGGACAGTTAATATTCAGCCAATCAGATGCCATATATGCTAATGAGGGTGGTTACTAATGAGGGTGAAAGTCGTTTTTACCTCCTTACCTATATGCTATTTAGCCCTCAAATTAACCCTAGCCCCAAAATTAACCCTAGCCCCAAACTAACCCCAGATCTAGGGTCATTGTGCCCAGAACACATTTCACTATTTCACACAAAACATTATAAAAATATGAACAAACAGTCGATCAAACTAAAGTATATATCTATTCATCTATTCATCTGTTCATCTGTTCATCTGTTCATCTGTTCATCTATTAATCTGTTCATCTATTCATCTATTAATCTGTTCATCTGTTCATCTGTTCATCTGTTCATCTGTTCATCAGTTCATCTATTCATCCATCCGTCCATCCATCCTTTCATCTATAGAAATGGACGCTGACCTTTGACCCTAAGACTGAAAAAGACTATGTAAGTATCCATCCACCCATCCACCCATCCACCCATCCATCCATCCATCCATCCATCAAAAAATGCACTTTTACATACAAAAACATTTTTTTTGGCTTAAAAAAAAGTTGTTACAACTATTGTATCTATCTATTAATCTGTTCATCTGTTCATCTGTTCATCTGTTCATCTGTTCATCTATTCATCTATCCATCCATCCATCCATCCATCCATCCTTTCATCTATAGAAATGGACGCTGACCTTTGACCATAAGACTGAAAAAGACTATGTAAGTATCCATCCATCCATCCATCCATCCATAGAAATAGACACTTACCTGTTAGCATTGGTGCTGATATGGGGTGCACTTAACACAGGTGCAATCTTCGCTTTTACACATATAACCTAACTCTAACCTAAGCCTAACCCTAACCCAAGTCAAAACCTAACTCACACTCAAGTTGAATACTATAGCCCCAAGCTAGAACAACCCTGTATAAAATAGCCCAAGATACAATAGCACTTTATAAAATACCCCCCTGTTTAACAGCCAGGCCTAAAAAATTAAATGCAGTACCGTGTCTACACACCTGGTGGCGCTAGAGACACAACAAACCACCACCAGTCGACTGGCCATACATCAATTAGTATATAAACCAAGTTTCGTACAGATAAAACACACCGTTGCAGATATATGGACAGTTAATATTCAGCCAATCAGATGCCATATATGCTAATGAGGGTGGTTACTAATGAGGGTGAAAGTCGTTTTTACCTCCTTACCTAACCCTAACCCTAACACTCTAACCCTAACCCCAACCATTGGTACCCTCTGCTTAACAACCCAACAGCCCTTACCCGGGCCCTGAGCCCTACCATCAGTAACCCTGGGCCATACAGCCCTAGTTAGTATGGTCTGAGTAATTTTTAACCCTCACAAGGGACACTGTTTTTGAATTTGAATCCTATTTCCATATGAAGACTCAGTTATCAATGGGCTCTCGATTAACTGTAAGTAAGTGGGTCGTAGAAACTTGTATAGTGATGGATGGGATGTTGTATTTGAGTGTGTTGTGGTGGGCTTGGTTGGTGCCCTGTTCTGCTGGGAGCGGTCAGCGGTCGGAAGGACCGTGCACAGCCGGGTTTGGACCTCAGGTCCAGACTTTGGAGTTTTTGTCACCTACAGGGGAGGGGGGCTGTGTCTGTGTCTGTGTCTCATGTGACTTTGTTTTTTGTACACTCTGTGACTATACAAATCACAACATGTAAATAGGAAAATGTTTGCGTTATTTTGTCACTTATTAGGGCCCAAGCCTTGAAAAGGCGAAGGCCCTATTGTTTTCCTTCGGATTATTAGGGCCCAAGCCTTGAAAAGGCGAAGGCCCTATTGTTTTCCATGGGATTATTAGGGCCCAAGCCTTGAAAAGGCGAAGGCCCTATTGTTTTCCAAAGGATTATTAGGGCCCAAGCCTTGAAAAGGCGAAGGCCCTATTGTTTTCCTCCGGATTATTCTTCTTAACTATTATTATTAGGGCCCAAGCCCTGAAAGGGCGCAGAGCCCTATTGTTCTTCTAAGGGTTTTTTGTTTTTCTTCTTCTTCTTCTTTATAATAATTTTTTTTTCAAGGTTTTTGCCACTTTTGGGGGCCTTAACGTGCTCAAAAACTCTTGAAACTTTGCACACTGGTCAGAACCCGTGGCCATCAGGGCCAGGCTGAAGCTGGTACCCGGGCGTGGCAGGGGAGCTCGACAGCGCCCCCTGGAACGGGGTCCGAAAACTTGGTCCATAAATCAAACACGCTTGCATGAAATAATATGAAACTCGGTACACTTATAGATCTCATCGGTTCATATATCCTTCATGCTCTGACTTTTTACCCCAGCCTAACAGGAAGTCGGCTATTTGGCGTAGTTTAAAAAACACATGCAATGGAATTTAAAATACTCCTCCTAGACGATTCAAACAATCACCACGAAACTCGGTCAGCATGAAGTCAAGACATGGAGGATGATAAATTGCGAGGGGATTTTTGATATCTCGAACGGTTTGGCCGTGGCGAGGAAACGAATTTATGGCGAATATTGGAAACAGGAAGTGTGTTATAACATCCTCATACATTAACTGATCTTGATGAAACTTCAGCAGTGTGTTCGCTGTAAGAGGCCGATCACATGGATGTGACTATTGTGAGTCAAAGTTATAGCGCCACCAACTGGCAGCAGGAAGTGTGTCACTTTCAAAATGCTTTGAATTCACCCTCTTATTTTTACCCGATTTGCTTCAAACTTCATCTGTATAATGTAAACACACGACAGATGTAGACCTGTGAAAGGATTATTGATATCTTTAATACTGTCGCCATGGCAACGCTTTAAACTTTTATATTCTTTTTGGATGCATTTGAGGCTCTTAACATGCTTCAAATTGCATGAAACTCAACATGCATTTGACATTTATTGTGTAATAGACATGTGCGAAGTTTCAGAAACGGGCGTGGTAAGGGGCTCAGTAGTGCCACCTTTAGTCAAAAATGGGGTATTAGTTTTACCTACAGTAACCAAACTCGGTACGTATATTCTTCTCTTCGATACGGACAACTTTCTAATTTACAGTCATTAGCTCCGACCAACAGGAAGTCAGATATTTTGGTTTGAATGTGTACTGTTTGGAGCATTTTCCCTCTGCCCCTCTGTGTGTGTGTGTGTGTGTGAGGAGGGGGGCTAGTTTAGTTTAACCATTTCTCTGCTGTGTGCAAAATCTCTGGCACTTTTGAGGGCCTTAACATGCTCGAAAACTCTTGAAATTTTGCATACAGTTCAGAACCCGCGGCCAACAGGGCCAGGCTGAAGCTGGTACCCGGGCGTGGCATGGGGGCTCGACAGCGACCCCCTGCAATGGGATTCGAACACTTGTCCGTATATCAAACACGCTTGCATGAATTAATATGAAACTCGGTACACATATAGATTTAATCGGGCCGAACAACTTTCTCTGGGTCAAGTTTTACGCCAGCCCAACAGGAAGTCGGCTATTACGGGTTGATTGGAGAACGCTTGCTGTGTGTGTGTGTGTGTGTGTGTGATTTTGGTTGGGTAACAGTTGTAGGTTACAGTTTGACAAGAGTTTATAGTTTAACAAAAGCACAATGTTGTGTTTCATTGCGAGTGTACACAAATATAAGGAAACACTTTGCATTTTGAAAGATGGTCTATATGAACAAAATGACGGAGTATGTTTTTATGTCTCCATTGTTCGATCGAGCCTCACACACACACACACACACACACACACACACACACACACACACACACACACACACACACACACACACACACACACACACACACACACACACACACAGCATTCCAGCATTGCAATCTTGACATCGCAGCATGTTCATTATAGCCTTAATAAAATATAATAATAAAATAGTCAACCTTACATATAAAAATTACACTGCTCTGTTTAAATAGTCATTTGTACAGTTTGTGCCGTTCATAGTAAGCACCGCTCGCTCCACTGTGATGTTTCCAAGCACATTTTTGCGCATTTGAAGAGGATAATTTTTCTATATTGGAACGTGAGTGTACAAAGTGTACAAAGTACAAAGCCTATAAAAAGAATAGTTTAGCATCCAAAAATGTTAATAATATATATATTATTATTATATATATAATAATATATATGTTAAAAATAGGGGGGAAAAAGAATTTACATAATATATATATATATATATATATATATATATATTTTTTAATATATATATATATATATATATATATATATATATATATATATATATATATATATATATATAATTAAAGCTGCAAGCAGCGATGGAGGGCCCAAGCCGGTGGCACCGCCACCCGGTGCCTTTAGTTCCACTAAAGGCACCAGGGTGGCGGTGCCACCGGCTTGGGCCCGCAATCGCTGCTTGCAGCTTTAATTATATATATATATATATATATATATATATATATATATTAAAAAAAAAAATATATATATATATATATATATATATATATATTATGTAAATTCTTTTTCCCCCCTATTTTTAACATATATATTATTATATATATAATAATAATATATATATTATTTATTATTTATTATTATTATATTACTACCTTTTGGGCACTTTTGGGGGCCTTAACATGCTCAAAAACTCTTGAAACTTTGCACAAATGTCAGAACCCGCGGCCATTAGAGCCGGACTGAAGCTGGGACCCGGGCGTGGCAGGGGGGCTCGACAGCGCCCCCTGGAACGCGGTCCGAAAACTTGGTCCATAAATCAAACACGCTTGCGTGTAATAATATGAAACTCGGTACACTTATAGATCTCATCGGTTCATATATCCTTCGTGCTCTGACTTTTTACGCCAGCCTAACATGAAGTCGGCTATTTGGCGTAGTTTAAAAAACACATGCAATGGAATTTAAAATACTCCTCCTAGACGATTCAACCAATCACCACGAAACTCGGTGTGCATGAAGTCAAGACATGGAGGATGAAAAATTGCCAGGGGATTTTTGATATCTCGAACGGTTTGGCCGTGGCGAGGAAACGAATTTATGGCGAATATTGGAAACAGGAAGTGTGTTATAACATCCTCATACATTAACTGATCTTGATGAAACTTCAGCAGTGTGTTCGTTGTAAGAGGCCAATCACATGGATGTGACTATTGTGAGTCAAAGTTATAGCGCCACCAACTGGCAGCAGGAAGTGTGTCACTTTCAAAATGCTTTGAATTCACCCTCTTATTTTTACCCGATTTGCTTCAAACTTTATGTGTATAATGTAAACACACGGCAGATGTAGACCTGTGAAAGAATTATTGATATCTTAAATACTGTTGCCATGGCAGCGCTTTAAACTGTTATATTCTTTTTGGGTGCATTTGAGGCTCTTAACATGCTTCAAATTGCATGAAACTCAACATGCATATCAGATTTATTAGGTACTAGGTATGTGTGAAGTTTCAGAAACGGGCGTGGTAAGGGGCTCAGTAGCGCCACCTTTAGTCAAAAATGGGGTATTAGTTTTACCTACAGTAACAAAAATCGGTATCTATATTTATCTCCCCGAGCCGGACAACTTTCTAATTTACAGTCATTAGCTCCGACCAACAGGAAGTCAGATATTTTGGTTTGAATCTGATTTGATGGGAATTTTGCCAGTCTCTCTCAGTGTCTGTGTGTGTGTGAGAGGAGGGGGGCTTTATTTTAACCCTTTCTCTGCTGTGTGGGACTTCTCGGGCACTTTTGGGGCCCTTAACGTGCTCGAAAACTCTTGAAACTTTGCACACAGGTCAGAACCTGCGGCCATCAGGGCTGGGCTGAAGCTGGTACCCGGGCGTGGCAGGGGAGCTCAACAGCGCCCCCTTGAACGTGGTCCGAAAAACTTGGTCCATATATCAAACACGTTTGCATGTAATAATATGAAACTCGGTACACTTATAGATATCATCGGGCCGAACAACTTTCGTGCTCTAAGTTTTACGCCAGCCCAACAGGAAGTCGGCTATTATGGGCTGTATGAAAATGCATGCCCCTGGAATTTGATATACTCGTCCAAGAAAAATTATCCTATCGCCATCAAACTCGGTCAGCATGAAGTCAAGACATTGAGGACGGTAAATTGCGGACGGATTTTTGATATCTCGAACGGTTTGGCCGTGGCGAGGAAACGAAGTTATGGCGAGAAAAGAAAAACACAATGTGTTATAACGTCTTCATACATTTATTGATCTTGATGAAACTTCAGCAGTGTGTTTGTTGTAAGAGGGCGATCACATGGATGTGACTATTGTGAGTCAAAGTTATAGCGCCACCAACTGGCAGCAGGAAGTGTGTTACTTTCAAGATACTTTTGACTAAAGTGGGTGGGTTATTTTTACCTACAGTCACAAAACTCGGTATGTAAATTGTGCTTATCGATCCGGACAACTTTCTCATTTACAGTCATTAGCTCCGACCAACAGGAAGTCAGATATTTTGGTTTGAATGTGGTTTTGTCTCTCTCTGACAGAGTTCCCCCTGCCATTCTCTGTGTGTGTGTGTGTGTGTGTGTGTGTGTGTGTGTGTGTGTGTGTGTGTGGGGAGGGAGGGAGGGCACACACACAGACAGCCCCCCCCCCTTTTCTGTGTGTGTTTGGAGGGGAGCAGAAAGACTCACACTGATGCAAGCTCTAAAGCAGACTTCTTCTCGACAGTCAAAGCGGGGTTACGTTATTGCCCGTCGTGCACAGGAACCCGAAAGGCAACGGGGGTGGCGGCTTTTTATATATATATATATATATATATATATATATATATATATATATATATATAAATAAATATAGCTGCAAGCAGCGATGGAGGGCCCAAGCCGGTGGCAGCGCCAGCCCGGTGCCTTTAGTGTAACTAAAGGCACCAGGGTGGCGGTGCCACCGGCTTGGGCCCGTAATCGCTGCTTGCAGCTATATTTAGGGCCCAAGCCTTGAAAAGGCGAAGGCCCTATTGTTTTCCTTCGGATTATTATTATTACTATTATTATTATTATTATTATTTTTCTTACGACTATTCGGGCACTTTTGGGTCTCTTAACGTGCTCAAAAACTCTTGAAACTTTGCACAAATGTCAGAACCCGCGGCCATTAGAGCCCGACTGAAGCTGGGACCCGGGCGTGGCAGGGGGGCTCGACAGCGCCCCCTGGAACGGGGTCCGAAAACTTGGTCCATAAATCAAACACGCTTGCATGTAATAATATGAAAATCGATATACTTATAGATCTCATCGGTTCATATATCCTTCGTGCTTTTACTTTTTACGCCAGCCTAACATGAAGTCGGCTATTTGGCGTAGTTTAAAAAACACATGCAATGGAATTTAAAATACTCCTCCTAGACGATTCAACCAATCACCACGAAACTCGGTGTGCATGAAGTCAAGACATGGAGGATGAAAAATTGCCAGGGGATTTTTGATATCTCGAACGGTTTGGCCGTGGCGAGGAAACGAATTTATGGCGAATATTGGAAACAGGAAGTGTGTTATAACATCCTCATACATTAATTGATCTGGATGAAACTTCAGCAGTGTGTTCGCTGTAAGAGGCCAATCACATGGATGTGACTATTGTGAGTCAAAGTTATAGCGCCACCAACTGGCAGCAGGAAGTGTGTCACTTTCAAAATGCTTTAAAATCACCCTCTTATTTTTACCCGATTTGCTTCAAACTTTATGTGTATAATGTAAACACAGGGCAGATGTAGACCTGTGAAATGATTATTGATATCTTAAATACTGTTGCCATGGCAACGCATCAAACTTTAATATTCTTTTTTAAAGTTTTTGAGACTCTTAACATGCTTGAAATTGCATGAAACTCGACAGACACTTTAAATTTATTGCCTAGTACACTTGTGCAAAGTTTCAGAAACGGGCGTGGTAAGGGGCTCAGTAGCGCCACCTTTAGTCAAAAATGGGGTATTAGTTTTACCTACAGTAACAAAAATCGGTATTTATATTTATCTCCCCGAGCCGGACAACTTTCTAATTTACAGTCATTAGCTCCGACCAACAGGAAGTCAGATATTTTGGTTTGAATGTGATTTGATGGGAATTTTGCCAGTCTCTCTCAGTGTCTGTGTGTGTGAGAAAGGAGGGGGGGCTTTATTTTAACCCTTTCTCTGCTGTGTGCAAAATCTCGGGCACTTTTGGGGCCCTTAACGTGCTCGAAAACTCTTGAAACTTTGCACACAGGTCAGAACCTGCGGCCATCAGGGCCGGGCTGAAGCTGGTACCCGGGCGTGGCAGGGGGGCTCAACAGCGCCCCCTTTAACGGGGTCCGAAAACTTGGTCCATATATCAAACTGAATATTGCATGAATTAGTATGAAACTCGGTACACATATAGATCTCATCGGGCCGAACAACTTTCGTGCTCTAAGTTTTACGCCAGCCCAACAGGAAGTCGGCTATTATGGGTTGTATGAAAACGCACGCCCCTGGAATTTGATACACTCCTCCAAGAAATTTAATTTGATCTTCACCAAACTCGGTCAGCATGAAGTCAAGACATTGAGGATGCTAAATTGCGGATGGCTTTTTGATATCTCGAACAGTTTGGCCGTGGCGAGGAAACGAAATTATGGCGAGAAAAGAGAAACACGATGTGTTATAACGTCTTCATACATTAATTGATCTTGATGAAACTTCAGTAGCGTGTTTGTTGTAAGAGAGCGATCACATGGATGTAACTAATGTGAGTCAAAGTTATAGCGCCACCAACTGGCAGCAGGAAGTGTGTTACTTTTGACAAAAGTGGGGGGGGGGTTAGTTTTACCTACAGTCACAAAACTTGGTATGTATATTGTGCACATCGAGCCGGACAACTTTCTGATTTGCAGTCATTAGCTCCGACCAACAGGAAGTCAGATATTTTGGTTTGAATGTGGTTTTGTCTCTCTCTGACAGAGTTCCCCCAGCCATTCTGTGTGTGTGTGTGTGTGTGTGTGTGTGTGTGTGTGTGTGTGTGTGTGTGTGTGTGTGTGTGTGTGTGTGTGGGGAGGGGAGCAGAAAGACTATGAACAATTGTGCCATCTAGTGTTTTATACTATGTATAAATGTGTTTTTTATTTTAAACAAGTGTTTTAAAGTACACTAATTTCAATTAATGACATGCTGCATTTTTATGTATATTTAAACATTATCAAAGTTAGGATGTCATTTTTTTAGTTTCAAAACTTATCTGTCTCTGTCTCCCTTTGGCTGTCATTACCCTCCCCTCACTCCCACAGTCTCACTTATTTCTTTCTGTATCAAATAATATTACCATAAACAAAAAGTTTGAGTTTCTTTTTCAATCAATGTATTATGTGTAACTTAAAAATAAGCAGATTAAACAGATATGTTTGAGGGCAAGACATGAAAACGATGAAATATAATATAGTATTAGTAAAAGAGTGCAGTATAGGGTTGGATGAATCAGATAAATAACATATTTTGTTAAAAAAACATTTGGTTAAATAAAATCGAGTGATACATAGGGCTATATTGCCCTCTCGACAGTCAAAGCGGGTTACGTTATTGCCCGTCGTGCACAGGAACCCGAAAGGCAACGGGGTGGCGGCTTTATATATATATATATATATATATATATAAATAAATATAGCTGCAAGCAGCGATGGAGGGCCCAAGCCGGGGGCACCGCCACCCCGATGCCTTTAGTGTAACTAAAGGCACCAGGGTGGCGGTGCCACCGGCTTGGGCCCGTAATCGCTGCTTGCAGCTATATTTATTTATTATTATTATTGTTCTTCAAGGGTTTGGGGGCTTTTGGGGGCCTTAACGTGCTCAAAAACTCTTGAAACTTTGCACACGGGTCAGAACCTGCGGCCATTAGAGCCGGACTGAAGCTGGTACCCGGGCGTGGCAGGGGGGCTCGACAGCGCCCCCTGGAACGGGGTCCCGAAAACTTGGTCCATAAATCAAACACGCTTGCATGAAATAATATGAAACTCTGTACACTTATAGATCTCATCGGTTCATATATCCTTCATGCTCTGACTTTTTACCCCAGCCCAACAGGAAGTCGGCTATTTGGGGTAGTTAGAAAAACGCATTCAATGGAATTTAAAATACTCCTCCTAGACGATTCAACTAATCACCACGAAACTCGGTCAGCATGAAGTCAAGACATTGAGGATGAAAACTTGCGAGGGGATTTTTGATATCTCGAACGGTTTGGCCGTGGCGAGGAAACGAATTTATGGCGAATATTTGAAACAGGAAGTGTGTTATACACTCATACATTAATTGATCTTGATGAAACTTCAGCAGTGTGTTCGCTGTAAGAGGCCGATCACATGGATGTGACTATTGTGAGTCAAAGTTATAGCGCCACCAACTGGCAGCAGGAAGTGTGTCAATTTCAAAATGGTTTGAATTCACCCTCTTATTTTTACCCGATTTGCTTCAAACTTCATCTGTATAATGTAAACACACGGCAGATGTAGACCTGTGAAAGGATTATTGATATCTTTAATACTGTCGCCATGGCAACGCTTTAAACTTTTATATTCTTTTTGGATGCATTTGAGGCTCTTAACATGCTTCAAATTGCATGAAACTCGACAGACACTTTACATTTATTGCCTAGTACACTTGTGCGAAGTTTCAGAAACGGGCGTGGTAAGGGGCTCAGTAGCGCCACCTTTAGTCAAAAATGGGGTATTAGTTTTACCTACAGTAACCAAACTCGGTACGTATATTCTTCTCTTCGATCCGGACAACTTTCTAATTTACACTCATTAGCTCCGACCAACAGGAAGTCAGATATTTTTGTTTGAATGTGGACTTGGAGGATTTTCTCCCCCCCCCCTCCCTCTGTTAGTGTGTTTGGGGTGTGAGGGATTTGTTAAATTGATAGAGCCATTAAGTGGTATTATACTGCCCCCTGCTGTCTCTTCATCATACTACTCCCTAATATTGTTATATAATTCATATTTAGACTTTATAAAATCAGTATTTTAACATTTACAATGACATTTGATCAAAATTCATCTATTGTTGTATTACTATTGACAATTGTGTCACACTGAGAAATGGGAAGCCTGAAAGCGAAAGTATAACGGTGGCCACGCCCCCCCCAGTACAAATTCACTCATAACTCGAAAACGGAAAGTCGTTGCGCGCTCAAATTTTGATGGTAAGGTCCTCTCCAGGCTCTTGATCGAAATATATTGTCGCGGAGCTCGGGAACGCCCCCCCGGCGATCGCAAAATCACGAGACCTCCGACCTTTGATCGGCTGTAACTCCCGAACCAGACCACCCCGATCCTTGTGGAATAGCTTGTTGGAAAGGGCCTGTCCTCACCTAGCTTCGATTCGATTTTGGTGCGATTTGGCCTGGGCATTCCCGAGATATAAGCCAAAAAATGTTTGCATTTGAACGGGAATAACTCCCGGCCCCAATCGCCCACCAACACTGGGATGGTCTCATTACACAGGGCACCTCGAGCACTATCTAAGATCCGAGTTTCAGATTTTTTCGCTCTCTCGTTCCCAAAATATATGTGAGAAACCAAATTTCCATTCATTCATTCACTTCAACTGTAAGATGGAGGCTGTAATAACACTGTCGTCCACTAGAGAGAGCAGCAGGATTATATTTGTAATCTTTTTATCAGCTTTCAGCATTGGCTAACAAACAAATGCTTAAAGCTATATATTTGTTATTATGATGGACGTGTAATGTGTGTAAGCATGCATAATGGAGTTAACATGCAAAAACTGGTTTGCTTTGGTGCAAAATACTGGTAAACATCAAGACTTGTAAAATGAAAGTGAGCCAATAAGTGGTCTTCTACTGCCCTCTGCTGGACATTCTACTTATTAATAGTCTTTTCACATGTGCTTTTGCATTTATTTAGACACTAAAAAAATCCCTTATATAACAATTACTATTATAACACAATCATATTTTGTCAGTTTATCACTTCATTTGTTCTGATGCTTCACATAATTACTAGCAACGTGGTAAATCATGGTTATTAAAGCTAGAAACATGGAAAATCATAGTAAATAAGGTAAATCATGCTAGAATCCTGGTAAATCATTCTAGAATGTGGTATATCATGGTAAATCATCCTATAACATGGTAAATCAAGGTAAATCATGCTAGAATAGGATGCTAAATTGCGGACGGATTTTTGATATCTCGAACGTTTTGGCCGTGGCGAGGAAACGAATTTATGAAATGATGAATTTACACCGGTACTTAAGAAAAGCTGGTACCGTTACCATTTAATTTTTTTAGTACCGAAATGGTACCGAAGTACCGGGTCTTTTGACAACACTAATATATATATATATATATATATATAAAAAAAAATTTCTTATATGTGCCCTCGATGCGCACTTTTGCAAAACCCACACTGATGCAAGCTCTAAAGCAGACTTCTTCTCGACAGTCAAAGCAGAGTTACGTTATTGCCCGTTGTGCACAGGAAATCTAAGGCACCGGTGTGGCGGGTTTTTATATATATAATATATATATATATATATATATATATATATATATATATATATAAATAAATATAGCCGCAAGAAGCGATGGAGGGCCCAAGCCGGTGGCACCCGCCACCCTGGTGCCTTTAGTGCAACTAAAGGCACCGGGGGTGGCGGTGCCACAGGCTTGGGCCCGTAATCGCTGCTTGCGGCTATATTTATTTATATATATATATATATATATATTTATTCTTCTTCTTCTTTATTAGGGCCCAAGCCCTGAAAGGGCGCAGAGCCCTATTGTTCTTCTAAGGGTTTTTTGTTTTTCTTCTTCTTCTTCTTCTTCTTCTTTATAATAAATTTTTTTTCAAGGTTTTTGCCACTTTTGGGGGCCTTAACGTGCTCAAAAACTCTTGAAACTTTGCACACTGGTCAGAACCCGCGGCCATTAGAGCCGGACTGAAGCTGGTACCCGGGCGTGGCAGGGGGGCTCGACAGCGCCCCCTGGAACGGGGTCCGAAAACTTGGTCCATAAATCAAACACGCTTGCATGAAATAATATGAAACTCGGTACACTTATAGATCTCATCGGTTCATATATCCTTCATGCTCTGACTTTTTACCCCAGCCCAACAGGAAGTCGGCTATTTGGCGTAGTTTAAAAAACACATGCAATGGAATTTAAAATACTCCTCCTAGACGATTCAAGCAATCACCACGAAACTCGGTGTGCATGAAGTCAAGACATGGAGGATGATAAATTGCGAGGGGATTTTTGATATCTCGAACAGTTTGGCCGTGGCGAGGAAACGAATTTATGGCGAATATTGGAAACAGGAAGTGTGTTATAACATCCTCATACATTAATTGATCTTGATGAAACTTCAGCAGTGTGTTCGCTGTAAGAGGCCGATCACATGGATGTGACTATTGTGAGTCAAAGTTATAGCGCCACCAACTGGAAGCAGGAAGTGTGTCACTTTCGAAATGCTTTGAAATCACCCTCTTATTTTTACCCGATTTGCTTCAAACTTCATCTGTATAATGTAAACACACGACAGATGTAGACCTGTGAAAGGATTATTGATATCTTTAATACTGTCGCCATGGCAACGCTTTAAACTTTTATATTCTTTTTGGATGCATTTGAGGCTCTTAACATGCTTCAAATTGCATGAAACTCAACATGCATTTGACATTTATTGTGTAATAGACATGTGCGACGTTTCAGAAACGGGCGTGGTAAGGGGCTCAGTAGTGCCACCTTTAGTCAAAAATGGGGTATTAGTTTTACCTACAGTAACCAAACTCGGTACGTATATTCTTCTCTTCGATCCGGACAACTTTCTAATTTACAGTCATTAGCTCCGACCAACAGGAAGTCAGATATTTTGGTTTGAATGTGTACTGTTTGGAGCATTTTCCCTCGGCCCCTCTGTGTGTGTGTGTGTGTGTGTGAGGAGGGGGGCTAGTTTAGTTTAACCATTTCTCTGCTGTGTGCAAAATCTCTGGCACTTTTGAGGGCCTTAACGTGCTCGAAAACTCTTGAAATTTTGCATACAGTTCAGAACCCGCGGCCAACAGGGCCAGGCTGAAGCTGGTACCCGGGCGTGGCAGGGGGGCTCGACAGCGCCCCCTGGAATGGGATTCGAACACTTGTCCGTATATCAAACACGCTTGCATGAATTAATATGAAACTCGGTACACATATAGATTTAATCGGGGCCGAACAACTTTCCCTGGGTCAAGTTTTACGCCAGCCCAACAGGAAGTCGGCTATTACGGGTTGATTGGAGAACGCTTGCTCTCGCATTTGAAACACTTCTCCTAGAGAATTCATCCGATGACCACGAAACTCGGTCAGCATGAAGTCAAGACATGGAAGATGATAAATTGCCAGGGGATTTTTGATATCTCAAACGGTTTGGCCGTGGCGAGGAAACAAATTTATGATTAAAAAAGGATGCATAAAGTGTGTTATAACTTAGTTATAGTTTTACCTACAGTAACCAAACTCGGTACGTATATTCTTCTCTTCGATCCAGACAACTTTCTAATTTACAGTCATTAGCTCCAACCAACAGGAAGTCAGATATTTGAATGTGTATTTTCTCTCTCTCTGTCTCTCTGCCATTCTGTGTGTGTGTGTGTCTGTCTGTGTGGGGAGGGGAGGGGAGGGGGGATGTGTGTGTGTGTGTGTGTGTGATTTTGGTTGGGTGACAGTTGTAGGTTACAGTTTGACAAGAGTTTATAGTTTAACAAAAGCACAATGTTGTGTTTCATTGCGAGTGTACACAAATATAAGGAAACACTTTGCATTTTGAATGATGGTCTGTATGAACAAAATGACGGAGTATGTTTTTATGTCTCCATTGTTCGATCGAGCCTCACACACACACACACACACACACACACACACAGCATTCCAGCATTGCAATCTTGACATCGCAGCATGTTCATTATAGCCTTAATAAAATATAATAATAAAATAGTCAACCTTACATATAAAAATTACACTGCTCTGTTTAAATAGTCATTTGTACAGTTTGTGCCGTTCATAGTAAGCACCGCTCCACTGTGATGTTTCCAAGCACATTTTTGCGCATTTGAAGAGGATAATTTTTCTATATTGGAACGTGAGTGTACAAAGTGTACAAAGTACAAAGCCTATAAAAAGAATAGTTTAGCATCCAAAAATGTTAATAATATATATATTATTATTATATATATAATAATATATATGTTAAAAATAGGGGGGGGGAAGAATTTACATAATATATATATATATATATATATATTTTTTTTTTTATATATATATATATATATATATATATATATATATATATAATTAAAGCTGCAAGCAGCGATGGAGGGCCCAAGCCGGTGGCACCGCCACCCGGTGCCTTTAGTTCCACTAAAGGCACCAGGGTGGCGGTGCCACCGGCTTGGGCCCGCAATCGCTGCTTGCAGCTTTAATTATTATTATATTACTACCTTTTGGGCACTTTTGGGGGCCTTAACGTGCTCAAAAACTCTTGAAACTTTGCACAAATGTCAGAACCCGCGGCCATTAGGGCCGGACTGAAGCTGGGACCCGGGCGTGGCAGGGGGGCTCGCCAGCGCCCCCTGGAATGGGATTCAAAAACATGTCCATATCTCAAACACGCTTGCATGTAATAATATGAAACTCGGTACACGTATAGATCTCATCGGGCCGAACAACTTTCGTGCTCTAAGTTTTACGCCAGTCCAACAGGAAGTCGGTTATTATGGGTTGTATGGAAACGCATGTTCTGGCATTTGAAACACTTGTCCTAGAGAATTCATCGGATGACCACGAAACTCGGTGTGCATGAAGTCAAGACATGGAGGATGATAAATTGCGAGGGGATTTTTGATATCTCGAACGGTTTGGCCGTGGCGAGGAAACGAATTTATGGCGAATATTGGAAACAGGAAGTGTGTTATAACATCCTCATACATTAACTGATCTTGATGAAACTTCAGCAGTGTGTTCGCTGTAAGAGGCCGATCACATGGATGTGACTATTGTGAGTCAAAGTTATAGCGCCACCAACTGGCAGCAGGAAGTGTCACTTTCAAAATGCTTTGAAATCACCCTCTTATTTTTACCGATTTGCTTCAAACTTCATCTGTATAATGTAAACACACGGCAGATGTAGACCTGTGAAAGGATTATTGATATCTTTAATACTGTCGCCATGGCAACGCATCAAACTTTAATATTCTTTTTTAAAGTTTTTGAGACTCTTAGCATACTTCAAATTGCATGAAACTCAACATGCATATCACATTTATTGCCTAGTACACTTGTGCAAAGTTTCAGAAACGGGCGTGGTAAGGGGCTCAGTAGCGCCACCTTTAGTCAAAAATGGGGTATTAGTTTTACCTACAGTAACAAAAATCGGTATCTATATTTATCTCCCCGATCCGGACAACTTTCTAATTGACAGTCATTAGCTCCGACCAACAGGAAGTCAGATATTTTGGTTTGAATGTGATTTGATGGGAATTTTGCCAGTCTCTCTCAGTGTCTGTGTGTGTGAGAGAGAAGGGGGGCTTTATTAGGGCCCAAGCCCTGAAAGGGCGCAGAGCCCTATTGTTCTTCTAAGGGTTTTTTGTTTTTCTTCTTCTTCTTCTTCTTCTTTATAATAAATTTTTTTTCAAGGTTTTTGCCACTTTTGGGGGCCTTAACGTGCTCAAAAACTCTTGAAACTTTGCACACTGGTCAGAACCCGCGGCCATTAGAGCCGGACTGAAGCTGGTACCCGGGCGTGGCAGGGGGGCTCGACAGCGCCCCCTGGAACGCGGTCCGAAAACTTGGTCCATAAATCAAACACGCTTGCATGAAATAATATGAAACTCGGTACACTTATAGATCTCATCGGTTCATATATCCTTCATGCTCTGACTTTTTACCCCAGCCCAACAGGAAGTCGGCTATTTGGCGTAATTTAAAAAACACATGCAATGGAATTTAAAATACTCCTCCTAGACGATTCAAACAATCACCACGAAACTCAGTCAGCATGAAGTCAAGACATGGAGGATGAAAAATTGCGAGGGGATTTTTGATATCTCGAACGGTTTGGCCGTGGCGAGGAAACGAATTTATGGCAAATATTGGAAACAGGAAGTGTGTTATAACTTCTGCATACATTAATTGATCTTGATGAAACTTCAGCAGTGTGTTCGCTGTAAGAGGCCGATCACATGGATGTGACTATTGTGAGTCAAAGTTATAGCGCCACCAACTGGCAGCAGGAAGTGTGTCACTTTCGAAATGCTTTGAAATCACCCTCTTATTTTTACCCGATTTGCTTCAAACTTCATCTGTATAATGTAAACACACGACAGATGTAGACCTGTGAAAGGATTATTGATATATTTAATACTGTCGCCATGGCAACGCTTTAAACTTTTATATTCTTTTTGGATGCATTTGAGGCTCTTAACATGCTTCAAATTGCATGAAACTCAACATGCATTTGACATTTATTGTGTAATAGACATGTGCGAAGTTTCAGAAACGGGCGTGGTAAGGGGCTCAGTAGCGCCACCTTTAGTCAAAAATGGGGTATTAGTTTTACCTACAGTAACCAAACTCGGTACGTATATTCTTCTCTTCGATCCGGACAACTTTCTAATTTACAGTCATTAGCTCCGACCAACAGGAAGTCAGATATTTTGGTTTGAATGTGTACTGTTTGGAGCATTTTCCCTCTGCCCCTCTGTGTGTGTGTGTGTGTGTGAGGAGGGGGGCTAGTTTAGTTTAACCATTTCTCTGCTGTGTGCAAAATCTCTGGCACTTTTGAGGGCCTTAACATGCTCGAAAACTCTTGAAATTTTGCATACAGTTCAGAACCCGCGGCCAACAGGGCCAGGCTGAAGCTGGTACCCGGGCGTGGCAGGGGGGCTCGACAGCGACCCCCTGGAATGGGATTCGAACACTTGTCCGTATATCAAACACGCTTGCATGAATTAATATGAAACTCGGTACACATATAGATTTAATCGGGCCGAACAACTTTCCCTGGGTCAAGTTTTACGCCAGCCCAACAGGAAGTCGGCTATTATGGGTTGATTGGAGAACGCTTGCTCTCGCATTTGAAACACTTCTCCTAGAGAATTCATCCGATGACCACGAAACTCGGTCAGCATGAAGTCAAGACATGGAAGATGATAAATTGCCAGGGGATTTTTGATATCTCGAACGGTTTGGCCGTGGCGAGGAAACAAATTTATGATTAAAAAAGGATGCATAAAGTGTGTTATAACTTAGTTATAGTTTTACCTACAGTAACCAAACTCGGTACGTATATTCTTCTCTTCGATCCAGACAACTTTCTAATTTACAGTCATTAGCTCCAACCAACAGGAAGTCAGATATTTGAATGTGTATTTTCTCTCTCTCTGTCTCTCTGCCATTCTGTGTGTGTGTGTGTCTGTCTGTGTGGGGAGGTGAGGGGGGATGTGTGTGTGTGTGTGTGTGTGTGATTTTGGTTGGCTGACAGTTGTAGGTTACAGTTTGACAAGAGTTTATAGTTTAACAAAAGCACAATGTTGTGTTTCATTGCGAGTGTACACAAATATAAGGAAACACTTTGCATTTTGAAAGATGGTCTGTATGAACAAAATGACGGAGTATGTTTTTATGTCTCCATTGTTCGATCGAGCCACACACACACACACACACACACACACACACACACACACACACACACACACAGCATTCCAGCATTGCAATCTTGACATCGCAGCATGTTCATTATAGCCTTAATAAAATATAATAATAAAATAGTCAACCTTACATATAAAAATTACACTGCTCTGTTTAAATAGTCATTTGTACAGTTTGTGCCGTTCATAGTAAGCACCGCTCCACTGTGATGTTTCCAAGCACATTTTTGCGCATTTGAAGAGGATAATTTTTCTATATTGGAACGTAAGTGTACAAAGTACAAAGCCTATAAAAAGAATAGTTTAGCATCCAAAAATGTTAATAATATATATATTATTATTATATATATAATAATATATATGTTAAAAATAGGGGGGGAAAAGAATTTACATAATATATATATATATATATATATATATATATATATATATATATATATATATATATATATATATATTTTATATATATATATAATTAAAGCTGCAAGCAGCGATGGAGGGCCCAAGCCGGTGGCACCGCCACCCGGTGCCTTTAGTTCCACTAAAGGCACCAGGGTGGCGGTGCCACCGGCTTGGGCCCGCAATCGCTGCTTGCAGCTTTAATTTTCACCCTTTCTCTGCTGTGTGGGACTTCTCGGGCACTTTTGGGGCCCTTAACGTGCTCAAAAACTCTTGAAACTTTGCACAAATGTCAGAACCCGCGGCCATCAGGGCCCGTGATACGTATCATTAATATTAAAAATCAATATTACCCCAGAATGAATTGCATTGCTATCCCACCCCAAACCATACAATAATAACAACGACAAATACTGACCAATACTTAATTATATTACTTTTTACTGAAAATAATATAATACAATAAAACAAACAAAATGTAATGTATGTCATGACACAGCTATGCATGAATACACTCTAGATGTGTATATTCTGAACATATCTAAATTTTCATTCAAACAATTAATTAAAGCATTAATTAAAGCATTAATTAATTAAATAATTATATTTAATTTACTGACGACAATGATAAATATTAATAAATTAGTAAAAGAATGAAAGTCACCATCACACAATAAACAAATGCATATAAAAGTCAACACATGAAAAAAAAAGCTTTATTCAAACTACAATCTGTCACGGTTCATAATCCACTGTTTCCTTCCCGTCTCGTGTAACTGTTGTGTTGTGTTGTGGGTGTGTGTGAGTGGGCGTTTCCGCTCATTCTGGCAGATCAGTGATCCAGCTGATCTCACTCATTGTCACCAGCTGCAGCTCATTCACTCTCCTATAAAACCTCACTGCATTCTTCTCTCATTGTCAGATCGTTGTTTGTCTCTCGTGTGTGATCCCGTTCCTGTTGGCGTTCTGTTCGTGTCCCGTTCCTGTTTCTCGTTCACTTTGGATACGTCATCAACTGGATCATCACGTCTGCACTTCACTTCACGGACATCATCACTGACCATCCAGTCCCTGTGTCACCAGTGCTATTTACCACGGGACTATACTTTATTCTAATAAATCTGAGTTTACTTGCATATCTGCTTCCGTCTCTGTGTAAGCATGACAGAACGATCTGACCATGCTCAGGAAGCAGCAAGTAACCAGTCATCACTAGACACATTTGTCAGCACTAGCATTCAACGTATGGACCAGCAAGAAAGAAATCTTAATGATACAGCGAGAGCAGTTCAAGCGCTGGTGACGCAGGTGTCCGAGCTCACCCAGCAATTTCAACTGCTGCGAGGTCCCACTGTGCCACCCACACCGCCCGTTCTCCCCCCACCACCGGACAACGCCTCCCAGTCAGAACCCCGCCTTCCAGTACCGGAGTCCTATGCAGGTGAGCCCAGTTTTTGCAGAGCATTTTTAACTCGCTGCTCGATGCATTTTTCCCTGCAACCCAGGACTTTCTTCAGCGAACCCGCCAAGGTCGCGTTCGTCCTCACACTACTGACTGGGAGGGCAGCGCTATGAGGAACGGCGGTGTGGGAGAAACAAGATCCCTGCTGTGCCTCGTTCCAGACACTCTCCGCCGAGATGAGAAGAATCTTCGACCGTGCCAGCACCGGGATAGAGGCGGCCCGCATTCTAGCGGAGCTCAAGCAGGGAGAGAGATCAGTCTCTGACTATTCGATTGAGTTCCGGACTCTGGCGGTAGAGTGTCAATGGAACGAGGAGGCGCAGTGGGACATGTTCCTACATGGGCTGGCTGACCGCATCCAGAGGGAGATCTACGCCCTGGATCTGCCCACGTCCCTCAATGAACTTATTGAACTGGCTCTTCGAGTAGACGCACGACTGTCCCGGGTCGAGCGACGGATGCTGCCCAGCCGAGGAGCGGGAGGAGTCGAGAGTCAGCGGTCCAGCGGCGGGGGTGCGGTCAGTCCCATCTACGATCCCGAGCCCATGCAGGTTGGGCGAGCTCGGCTTACTCGGGAGGAGAAGGAGAGGCGGAGATCCCAAGGACTCTGCCTGTACTGTTGAGCATCTGGACATTTTGCTTTCAACTGCCCAGTAAAAGGGCAAGCCCGGCAGCAAGTATGAGGCTGCTGTCGGGTGGGATCTCCGCCGAGAAGACCTCATCAACATCTACGCTCCTCCCAGTAAGACTAAGATGGTCAGCCAACGAGCACGAATGTCAAGCACTGGTGGATTCCGGGGTAACTTCATGGATTATTCATTTGCACACAAGTTTCAAGTTCCCCTCCGTTCACTCACCCGCAAGATTGAAGTTCACGCACTCAACGGCCAAGATCTACCCAACATCTCACTCACCACCGGACCCATCACGCTCGTCACGTCAGGCAACCACACCGAGACCCTTTCATTTTACATTTTGGACTCTCCCCTCGCACCCATTGTTCTAGGACACCCCTGGCTCATCAACCATAACCCCAAAATAGACTGGCAACAACGAGCAGTAGTGGAGTGGAGCACTAAATGTCATGAGTCCTGTCTTGTCTCTGCTTGTTCGTCTGTTTCGGTCTCTGTGTTTCAGGAGGAGGCAGTGGATTTATCTAACGTGCCCGGAGAGTACCAGGACCTGAAGGAGGTGTTCAGTAAGTCTCGGGCTGCGTCTCTTCCTCCGCACCGTCCCTACGACTGTGCAATAGATTTACTGCCAGGTACAACTCCGCCTAAAGGCAAGTTATATGCGCTCTCTGTTCCAGAGAGGGGGGCCATGGAGAAATATATTTCTGACTCTCTAGCAACAGGGTTCATCCGTCCTTCCTCTTCTCCAGCGGGGGCGGGGTTCTTTTTTGTGGGGAAGAAGGATGGATCTCTGCGACCTTGTATTGATTACCGAGGGCTGAACAGCATCACGGTAAAGAATACTTACCCTTTGCCGTTGATGTCTTCAGCCTTCGAGAGGTTGCAGGGAGCGTCTATCTTCACTAAATTGGACTTACGTAATGCTTATCATTTGGTCCGCATCAGGAAGGGGGATGAGTGGAAGACTGCTTTTAACACCCCCAGGGGGCACTTTGAATACTTGGTCATGCCTTTCGGGTTGTCCAACTCCCCAGCAGTCTTTCCAGGCGCTCGTCAACGACGTGCTGCGAGATATGGTCGACCAGTTCATACATGTCTACCTGGATGACATATTGATTTTTTCATCATCTCTCCAGGAACACGTGCAGCACGTCCGGCGAGTGCTTCAGAGGTTGCTAGAGAATGGGCTTTTTGTCAAGGCGGAGAAATGCGATTTTCATGCACAGTCTGTTCCTTTCCTAGGTTACATTGTGTCGGCTGAGGGAATACGTATGGGTCCTGAGAAGGTTAAGGCTGTAGTAGAATGGCCAAGTCCAGATTCCCGTAAGGCCCTACAGCGGTTTCTGGGGTTCGCCAATTTCTACAGAGGGTTTGTTCGCAATTTCAGCCAACTAGCCTCACCTCTGACCGCCTTGACCTCCCCCAAGACTACGTTCAGGTGGTCAGACGCAGCTGAGGCTGCGTTTACCAAACTCAAGAGTCGCTTTGTTTCGGCTCCCATCCTGATTACCCCTGATCCATCACGTCAGTTCGTGGTGGAGGTCGATGCGTCAGAGGTGGGGGTAGGTGCAGTGATATCCCAGCGTTCTCCCACAGACGACAGAATGCACCCATGCGCGTTTTTGTCCCACCGCTTGTCCCCTGCCGAACGCAACTATGACATTGGTAACAGAGAGTTGTTGGCAGTCAAGTTAGCGTTGGAGGAATGGCGCCACTGGTTAGAAGGGTCGGGGGTACCTTTTATCGTCTGGACCGACCACAAGAATCTGGAATACATTAAAACCGCCAAAAGATTGAACTCCAGGCAGGCTCGGTGGGCACTTTTTTTCGGACGTTTTGATTTTACTCTCTCGTACCGCCCGGGTTCCAAGAACATCAAACCCGATTCTTTGTCGCGCATTTTTGACCGTTCCGAACGCCTGTCTACTCCCGAGTGCATTTTACCCGAGAATCTATTTGTCTCCACACTCGTATGGGAGGTCGAATCGAAGGTCAAGACGGCCTTAGAAGGGGTAACGCCCCCGGTCGGTTGTCCACCGAATCGTTTATTTGTACCGGAGGGATTAAGGTCTGACGTTATTCAGTGGGGGCATTGTTCCAACGTGGCTTGTCATCCAGGAGTTAGTCATACCAAGTTTCTGGTTAAGCAACGATTCTGGTGGCCACTTATGGCTCACGACGTTCACAATTTTGTGTTGACTTGCTCAGTTTGCGCCGCTGGTAAGACTTCCAATCGACCCCCTGATGGGCTACTTCAACCGCTGCCGGTCCCTTCGAGACCCTGGTCCCACATTTCACTAGATTTTGCCACCACCCTCCCAGGGTAACACGGTAGTTTTGACCGTGGTGGACCGGTTCTCGAAGGCGGCCCATTTCATTCCCTTGCCCAAATTGCCCTCAGCCAAGGAGACAGCGTTGACCGTCGTTAATCACGTCTTTCGCTTACATGGCCTCCCGACAGACGTGGTTTCCGACAGAGGACCCCAATTTGTGTCCAAATTCTGGCGAGAGTTTTGTAAGTTATTGGGGGCGACTGTCAGTCTGTCCTCAGGGTTTCATCCCCAGAGCAATGGTCAAACTGAGAGAGCCAACCAGGATTTGGAGAGAACGTTGCGATGTCTGGTTTCCAAGAATCCTTCCTCATGGAGCCAACAACTAGCTATGGTGGAGTACGCCCACAATACATTGCCAGTGTCATCTACGGGCCTATCTCCGTTTGAGTGTAGTGTAGGTTACCAGCCACCAATCTTTCCTAGTCTGGAGTCCGAGGTCGCGGTCCCCTCCGCTCACGCCTTCGTCCAGAGGTGTCATCACACTTGGACTAGAGCCCGCGAGATTCTACTCCAAGTGGGAGCGCACCAAGGCCAAAGCCGATCGCCACCGGTCTAGGCCTCCCGTACACGTCGCTGGTCAAAAAGTGTAGCTTTCTACCAAGAACATTCCTCTCCGCTCCGTCTCTAATAAACTTGCTCCAAAATTTATCGGCCCGTTCACTGTCACCAAGATCATTAGTCCGGTGGCAGTCCGCCTCAACCTCCCTCCAGTGTACAGGAGAATTCATCCCGTATTTCATGTATCCAAAATCAAGCCCGTGTTTTATTCTCGAATTAATCCGCCAGCCCCGGTTCCCCCACCGCCGCGACTCGTAGAAGGGGAACCATCATATTTGGTAAATCGTATTCTGGACACAAGGCGGAGGGGACGCGGAGTCCAGTACTTGGTGGACTGGGAAGGTTACGGTCCGGAGGAGAGAAGTTGGGTGCCTGCCGGAGACATCCTGGATCACTCCCTTATTGATGATTACAATCAACAGGTAAGGGAGTCTAGGGACGCCAGGAGGCGTTCCTAGGAGGAGGGGTACTGTCACGGTTCATAATCCACTGTTTCCTTCCCGTCTCGTGTAACTGTTGTGTTGTGTTGTGGGTGTGTGTGAGTGGGCGTTTCCGCTCATTCTGGCAGATCAGTGATCCAGCTGATCTCACTCATTGTCACCAGCTGCAGCTCATTCACTCTCCTATAAAACCTCACTGCATTCTTCTCTCATTGTCAGATCGTTGTTTGTCTCTCGTGTGTGATCCCGTTCCTGTTGGCGTTCTGTTCGTGTTCCTGTTTCTCGTTCACTTTGGATACGTCATCACCTGGTTTATCACGTCTGCACTTCACTTCACGGACATCATCGCTGACCATCCAGTCCCTGTGTCACCAGTGCTATTCACCACGGGACTATACTTTATTCTAATAAATCTGAGTTTACTTGCATATCTGCTTCCGTCTCTGTGTAAGCATGACACAATCATGTATGTAGACAACAGGCGCTGAACCACATCTACTGCCATCTCAACACAGCAGTTCCCCTTCTGCGGCTTTATTCTGATGAACCAGCCGACCGCCAGAGGTGAGCCGTGCCGGAGGTTGTTACGTGATGTGTTGTGCATCAAGGGCCGGTGGAGTGATGGAGGGACTCATAAGGGCCGGTGGAGTGATGGAGGGACTCATAAGGGCCGGTGGAGTGATGGAGGGACTCGTAAGGGCCGGTGGAGTGATGGAGGGACTTATAAGGGCCGGTAGAGGAATGGAGGGTCTCGTAAGGGCCGGTGGAGTGATGGAGGGACTCATAAGTGCCGGTGGAGTGATGGAGGGTCTCGTAAGGGCCGGTGGAGTGATGGAGGGACTCGTAAGGGCCGGTGGAGTGATGGAGGGTCTCGTAAGGGCTGGTGGAGTGATGGAGGGTCTCATAAGGGTCGGTGGAGTGATGGAGGGTCTCGTAAGGGCCGGTGGAGAGATGGAGGGACTCGTAAGGGCCGGTGGAGGGATGGAGGGTCTCGTAAGGGCCGGTGGAGAGATGGAGGGACTCGTAAGGGCCGGTGGAGGGATGGAGGGTCTCGTAAGGGCCGGTGGAGTGATGGAGGGACTTGTAAGGGCCGGTGGAGAGATGGAGGGTCTCGTAAGGGCCGGTGGAGTGATGGAGGGTCTCATAAGGGCCGGTGGAGTGATGGAGGGACTCATAAGGGCCGGTGGAGTGATGGAGGGACTCGTAAGGGCCGGTGGAGTGATGGAGGGACTCATAAGGGCCGGTGGAGTGATGGAGGGTCTCATAAGGGCCGGTGGAGAGATGTAGGGACTCGTACATTGCCCCATCTCCAGGATTCAGCTCTGTGCTCCTCATCCTCAGTGCTCACACCAGTCTGCTGACATTTCAGATCCTACAAAAATGCACAAACATAAAACAAAAGCAGTAGTTTTAACAGCACAATGTCATTTGATTTCAGTATTATTTAGAAGACAAGAACGCTTTTTTTCACAAATGCCACCATCATCTTTCCTTGCAGGTCCTGCTCCACCACAACAGCTGTGCAGCAAATACACAGAAATCAAGAATCAGAAAAGTGTTGTAATAGCTCTGTTTGACATTACAATAATTAAAATAAACTACAACTTAATATTTAAATAGTTGTTGTTATTCATTTCTGTAGTATACTCACTCAAAGCCTTTGATGACAGCATCAGCTTCATGAGCCTCTCTCCACCGAATAAACACACATCTGTTCTTCTGTCCCTCAAACACACATCTGTTCTTCTGTCCCTCAAACACACATCTGTTCATCTGTCCCTCAAACACACATCTGTTCATCTGTCCCTCAAACACACATCTGTTCTTCTGTCCCTCAAACACACATCTGTTCATCTGTCCCTCAAACACACATCTGTTCTTCTGTCCCTCAAACACACATCTGTTCTTCTGTCCCTCAAACACACATCTGTTCATCTGTCCCTCAAACACACATCTGTTCTTCTGTCCCTCAAACACACATCTGTTCTTCTGTCCCTCAAACACACATCTGTTCATCTGTCCCTCAAACACACATCTGTTCTTCTGTTCCTCAAACACACATCTGTTCACCCGTCCCTCAAACACACATCTGTTCATCTGTCCCTCAAACACACATCTGTTCTTCTGTCCCTCAAACACACATCTGTTCACCTGTCCCTCAAACACACATCTGTTCTTCTGTCCCTCAAACACACATCTGTTCTTCTGTCCCTCAAACACACATCTGTTCTTCTGTCCCTCAAACACACATCTGTTCTTCTGTCCCTCAAACACACATCTGTTCTTCTGTCCCTCAAACACACATCTGTTCTTCTGTCCCTCAAACACACATCTGTTCTTCTGTCCCTCAAACACACATCTGTTCATCTGTCCCTCAAACACACATCTGTTCTTCTGTCCCTCAAACACACATCTGTTCTTCTGTCCCTCAAACACACATCTGTTCTTCTGTCCCTCAAACACACATCTGTTCATCTGTCCCTCAAACACACATCTGTTCTTCTGTCCCTCAAACACACATCTGTTCTTCTGTCCCTCAAACACACATCTGTTCTTCTGTCCCTCAAACACACATCTGTTCATCTGTCCCTCAAACACACATCTGATCATCTGTCCCTCAAACACACATCTGTTCTTCTGTCCCTTAAACACACATCTGTTCATCTGTCCCTCAAACACACATCTGTTCTTCTGTCCCTCAAACACACATCTGTTCATCTGTCCCTCAAACACACATCTGTTCATCTGTCCCTCAAACACACATCTGTTCATCTGTCCCTCAAACACACATCTGTTCTTCTGTCCCTCAAACACACATCTGTTCTTCTGTCCCTCAAACACACATCTGTTCTTCTGTCCCTCAAACACACATCTGTTCTTCTGTCCCTCAAACACACATCTGTTCTTCTGTCCCTCAAACACACATCTGTTCTTCTGTCCCTCAAACACACATCTGTTCATCTGTCCCTCAAACACACATCTGTTCTTCTGTCCCTCAAACACACATCTGTTCTTCTGTCCCTCAAACACACATCTGTTCATCTGTCCCTCAAACACACATCTGTTCATCTGTCCCTCAAACACACATCTGTTCATCTGTCCCTCAAACACACATCTGTTCATCTGTCCCTCAAACACACATCTGTTCTTCTGTCCCTCAAACACACATCTGTTCATCTGTCCCTCAAACACACATCTGTTCATCTGTCCCTCAAACACACATCTGTTCATCTGTTCCTCAAACACACATCTGTTCTTCTGTCCCTCAAACACACATCTGTTCTTCTGTCCCTCAAACACACATCTGTTCTTCTGTCCCTCAAACACACATCTGTTCTTCTGTCCCTCAAACACACATCTGTTCATCTGTCCCTCAAACACACATCTGTTGATCTGTCCCTCAAACACACATCTGTTCATCTGTCCCTCAAACACACATCTGTTGATCTGTCCCTCAAACACACATCTGATCATCTGTCCCTCAAACACACATCTGTTCATCTGTCCCTCAAACACACATCTGTTGATCTGTCCCTCAAACACACATCTGTTCATCTGTCCCTCAAACACACATCTGTTCATCTGTCCCTCAAACACACATCTGTTGATCTGTCCCTCAAACACACATCTGTTCATCTGTCCCTCAAACACACATCTGATCATCTGTCCCTCAAACACACATCTGTTCTTCTGTCCCTCAAACACACATCTGTTCATCTGTCCCTCAAACACACATCTGTTCATCTGTCCCTCAAACACACATCTGTTGATCTGTCCCTCAAACACACATCTGTTCATCTGTCCCTCAAACACACATCTGTTCTTCTGTCCCTCAAACACACATCTGTTCATCTGTCCCTCAAACACACATCTGTTGATCTGTCCCTCAAACACACATCTGTTCATCTGTCCCTCAAACACACATCTGTTCTTCTGTCCCTCAAACACACATCTGTTCTTCTGTCCCTCAAACACACATCTGATCATCTGTCCCTCAAACACACATCTGTTCTTCTGTCCCTCAAACACACATCTGTTCATCTGTCCCTCAAACACACATCTGTTCATCTGTCCCTCAAACACACATCTGTTCTTCTGTCCCTCAAACACACATCTGTTCATCTGTCCCTCAAACACACATCTGTTCTTCTGTCCCTCAAACACACATCTGTTCATCTGTCCCTCAAACACACATCTGTTCTTCTGTCCCTCAAACACACATCTGTTCATCTGTCCCTCAAACACACATCTGTTCTTCTGTCCCTCAAACACACATCTGTTCTTCTGTCCCTCAAACACACATCTGTTCTTCTGTCCCTCAAACACACATCTGTTCATCTGTCCCTCAAACACACATCTGTTCTTCTGTCCCTCAAACACACATCTGTTCATCTGTCCCTCAAACACACATCTGTTCATCTGTCCCTCAAACACACATCTGTTCATCTGTCCCTCAAACACACATCTGTTCTTCTGTCCCTCAAACACACATCTGTTCATCTGTCCCTCAAACACACATCTGTTCATCTGTCCCTCAAACACACATCTGTTCATCTGTCCCTCAAACACACATCTGTTCATCTGTCCCTCAAACACACATCTGTTCATCTGTCCCTCAAACACACATCTGTTCATCTGTCCCTCAAACACACATCTGTTCATCTGTCCCTCAAACACACATCTGATCATCTGTCCCTCAAACACACATCTGTTCATCTGTCCCTCAAACACACATCTGTTGATCTGTCCCTCAAACACACATCTGTTCATCTGTCCCTCAAACACACATCTGTTCATCTGTCCCTCAAACACACATCTGTTGATCTGTCCCTCAAACACACATCTGTTCATCTGTCCCTCAAACACACATCTGATCATCTGTCCCTCAAACACACATCTGTTCTTCTGTCCCTCAAACACACATCTGTTGATCTGTCCCTCAAACACACATCTGATCATCTGTCCCTCAAACACACATCTGTTCTTCTGTCCCTCAAACACACATCTGTTCTTCTGTCCCTCAAACACACATCTGATCATCTGTCCCTCAAACACATCTGTTCTTTTGTCCCTCAAACACACATCTGTTCATCTGTCCCTCAAACACACATCTGTTGATCTGTCCCTCAAACACACATCTGTTCATCTGTCCCTCAAACACACATCTGTTCATCTGTCCCTCAAACACACATCTGTTCATCTGTCCCTCAAACACACATCTGTTCATCTGTCCCTCAAACACACATCTGTTCTTCTGTCCCTCAAACACACATCTGTTCATCTGTCCCTCAAACACACATCTGTTCATCTGTCCCTCAAACACACATCTGTTCTTCTGTCCCTTAAACACACATCTGATCATCTGTCCCTCAAACACACATCTATTCTTCTGTCCCTCAGACACACATCTGTTCTTCTGTCCCTCAAACACACATCTGTTCTTCTGTCCCTCAGACACACATCTGTTCTTCTGTCCCTCAAACACACATCTGTTCTTCTGTCCCTCAAACACACATCTGTTCATCTGTCCCTCAAACACACATCTGTTCTTCTGTCCCTTAAACACACATCTGATCATCTGTCCCTCAAACACACATCTATTCTTCTGTCCCTCAAACACACATCTGTTCTTCTGTCCCTCAAACACACATCTGTTCTTCTGTCCCTCAGACACACATCTGTTCTTCTGTCCCTCAAACACACATCTGTTCTTCTGTCCCTCAAACACACATCTGTTCTTCTGTCCCTCAGACACACATCTGTTCTTCTGTCCCTCAAACACACATCTGTTCTTCTGTCCCTCAAACACACATCTGTTCATCTGTCCCTCAAACACACATCTGTTCATCTGTCCCTCAAACACACATCTGTTCTTCTGTCCCTCAAACACACATCTGTTCATCTGTCCCTCAAACACACATCTGTTCATCTGTCCCTCAAACACACATCTGTTCATCTGTCCCTCAAACACACATCTGTTCTTCTGTCCCTCAAACACACATCTGATCATCTGTCCCTCAAACACACATCTGTTCTTTTGTCCCTCAAACACACATCTGTTCATCTGTCCCTCAAACACACATCTGTTCATCTGTCCCTCAAACACACATCTGTTCTTCTGTCCCTCAAACACACATCTGTTCATCTGTCCCTCAAACACACATCTGTTCTTCTGTCCCTCAAACACACATCTGTTCATCTGTCCCTCAAACACACATCTGTTCATCTGTCCCTCAAACACACATCTGTTCTTCTGTCCCTCAAACACACATCTGTTCATCTGTCCCTTAAACACACATCTGATCATCTGTCCCTCAAACACACATCTGTTGATCTGTCCCTCAAACACACATCTGTTCTTCTGTCCCTCAAACACACATCTGTTCTTCTGTCCCTCAAACACAC
Source organism: Phoxinus dragarum (assembly GCA_033366665.1). NCBI lineage: Eukaryota > Metazoa > Chordata > Actinopteri > Cypriniformes > Leuciscidae > Phoxinus > Phoxinus dragarum. Next base: position 130,958 of record JARPMJ010001218.1, on the reverse strand, counting down.
ATCTGTTCTTCTGTCCCTCAAACACACATCTGATCATCTGTCCCTCAAACACACATCTGTTCTTTTGTCCCTCAAACACACATCTGTTCATCTGTCCCTCAAACACACATCTGTTCATCTGTCCCTCAAACACACAACTGTTGATCTGTCCCTCAAACACACATCTGTTCATCTGTCCCTCAAACACACATCTGTTCATCTGTCCCTCAAACACACATCTGTTCATCTGTCCCTCAAACACACATCTGTTCTTCTGTCCCTCAAACACACATCTATTCATCTGTCCCTCAAACACACATCTGTTCTTCTGTCCCTCAGACACACATCTGTTCTTCTGTCCCTCAAACACACATCTGTTCTTCTGTCCCTTAAACACACATCTGATCATCTGTCCCTCAAACACACATCTGTTCATCTGTCCCTCAAACACACATCTGTTCATCTGTCCCTCAAACACACATCTGTTCATCTGTCCCTCAAACACACATCTGTTCTTCTGTCCCTTAAACACACATCTGATCATCTGTCCCTCAAACACACATCTGTTCATCTGTCCCTCAAACACACATCTGTTCTTCTGTCCCTCAAACACACATCTGATCATCTGTCCCTCAAACACACATCTGTTCATCTGTCCCTCAAACACACATCTGTTCTTCTGTCCCTCAAACACACATCTGTTCTTCTGTCCCTCAGACACACATCTGTTCTTCTGTCCCTCAAACACACATCTGTTCTTCTGTCCCTCAAACACACATCTGTTCATCTGTCCCTCAAACACACATCTGTTCTTCTGTCCCTTAAACACACATCTGATCATCTGTCCCTCAAACACACATCTATTCTTCTGTCCCTCAGACACACATCTGTTCTTCTGTCCCTCAAACACACATCTGTTCTTCTGTCCCTCAGACACACATCTGTTCTTCTGTCCCTCAAACACACATCTGTTCTTCTGTCCCTCAAACACACATCTGTTCATCTGTCCCTCAAACACACATCTGTTCATCTGTCCCTCAAACACACATCTGTTCTTCTGTCCCTCAAACACACATCTGTTCATCTGTCCCTCAAACACACATCTGTTCATCTGTCCCTCAAACACACATCTGTTCATCTGTCCCTCAAACACACATCTGTTCATCTGTCCCTCAAACACACATCTGTTCTTTTGTCCCTCAAACACACATCTGTTCATCTGTCCCTCAAACACACATCTGTTCTTCTGTCCCTCAAACACACATCTGTTCTTCTGTCCCTCAAACACACATCTGTTCTTTTGTCCCTCAAACACACATCTGTTCATCTGTCCCTCAAACACACATCTGTTCATCTGTCCCTCAAACACACATCTGTTCTTTTGTCCCTCAAACACACATCTGTTCATCTGTCCCTCAAACACACATCTGTTCTTCTGTCCCTCAAACACACATCTGATCATCTGTCCCTCAAACACACATCTGTTCTTTTGTCCCTCAAACACACATCTGTTCATCTGTCCCTCAAACACACATCTGTTCTTCTGTCCCTCAAACACACATCTGTTCTTCTGTCCCTCAAACACACATCTGATCATCTGTCCCTCAAACACACATCTGTTCTTCTGTCCCTCAAACACACATCTGTTCTTCTGTCCCTCAAACACACATCTGTTCTTCTGTCCCTCAAACACACATCTGTTCTTCTGTCCCTCAAACACACATCTGTTCTTCTGTCCCTCAAACACACATCTGTTCTTCTGTCCCTCAAACACACATCTGATCATCTGTCCCTCAAACACACATCTGTTCATCTGTCCCTCAAACACACATCTGTTCTTCTGTCCCTCAAACACACATCTGTTCTTCTGTCCCTCAAACACACATCTGTTCTTCTGTCCCTCAAACACACATTTGTTCTTCTGTCCCTCAAACACACATCTGTTCTTCTGTCCCTCAAACACACATCTGTTCTTCTGTCCCTCAAACACACATCTGTTCATCTGTCCCTCAAACACACATCTGTTCATCTGTCCCTCAAACACACATCTGTTCATCTGTCCCTCAAACACACATCTGTTCATCTGTCCCTCAAACACACATCTGTTCATCTGTCCCTCAAACACACATCTGTTCATCTGTCCCTCAAACACACATCTGATCAGCTGTCCCTCAAACACACATCTGTTCATCTGTCCCTCAAACACACATCTGTTGATCTGTCCCTCAAACACACATCTGTTCATCTGTCCCTCAAACACACATCTGTTCATCTGTCCCTCAAACACACATCTGTTGATCTGTCCCTCAAACACACATCTGTTCATCTGTCCCTCAAACACACATCTGATCATCTGTCCCTCAAACACACATCTGTTCTTCTGTCCCTCAAACACACATCTGTTGATCTGTCCCTCAAACACACATCTGATCATCTGTCCCTCAAACACACATCTGTTCTTCTGTCCCTCAAACACACATCTGTTCTTCTGTCCCTCAAACACACATCTGATCATCTGTCCCTCAAACACACATCTGTTCTTTTGTCCCTCAAACACACATCTGTTCATCTGTCCCTCAAACACACATCTGATCATCTGTCCCTCAAACACACATCTGATCATCTGTCCCTCAAACACACATCTGTTCATCTGTCCCTCAAACACACATCTGTTGATCTGTCCCTCAAACACACATCTGTTCATCTGTCCCTCAAACACACATCTGTTCATCTGTCCCTCAAACACACATCTGTTCTTCTGTCCCTCAAACACACATCTGTTCATCTGTCCCTCAAACACACATCTGTTCTTCTGTCCCTCAAACACACATCTGTTCATCTGTCCCTCAAACACACATCTGTTCATCTGTCCCTCAAACACACATCTGTTCTTCTGTCCCTCAAACACACATCTGTTCATCTGTCCCTCAAACACACATCTGTTCATCTGTCCCTCAAACACACATCTGTTCATCTGTCCCTCAAACACACATCTGTTCATCTGTCCCTCAAACACACATCTGTTCTTCTGTTCCTTAAACACACATCTGTTCATCTGTCCCTCAAACACACATCTGTTCTTCTGTCCCTCAAACACACATCTGTTCATCTGTCCCTCAAACACACATCTGTTCTTCTGTCCCTCAAACACACATCTGTTCTTCTGTCCCTCAAACACACATTTGTTCTTCTGTCCCTCAAACACACATCTGTTCTTCTGTCCCTCAAACACACATCTGTTCTTCTGTCCCTCAAACACACATCTGTTCATCTGTCCCTCAAACACACATCTGTTCATCTGTCCCTCAAACACACATCTGTTCATCTGTCCCTCAAACACACATCTGTTGATCTGTCCCTCAAACACACATCTGTTCATCTGTCCCTCAAACACACATCTGTTCTTCTGTCCCTCAAACACACATCTGTTTATCTGTCCCTCAAACACACATCTGTTCATCTGTTCCTCAAACACACATCTGTTCATCTGTCCCTCAAACACACATCTGTTCTTCTGTCCCTCAAACACACATCTGTTCATCTGTCCCTCAAACACACATCTGTTCTTCTGTCCCTCAAACACACATCTGTTCATCTGTCCATCAAACACACATCTGTTCTTCTGTCCCTCAAACACACATCTGTTCTTCTGTCCCTCAAACACACATCTGTTCTTCTGTCCCTCAAACACACATCTGTTCATCTGTCCCTCAAACACACATCTGTTCATCTGTCCCTCAAACACACATCTGTTCTTCTGTCCCTCAAACACACATCTGTTCTTCTGTCCCTCAAACACACATCTGTTCTTCTGTCCCTCAAACACACATCTGTTCTTCTGTCCCTCAAACACACATCTGTTCATCTGTCCCTCAAACACACATCTGTTCATCTGTTCCTCAAACACACATCTGTTCTTCTGTCCCTCAAACACACATCTGTTCTTCTGTCCCTCAAACACACATCTGTTCTTCTGTCCCTCAAACACACATCTGTTCTTCTGTCCCTCAAACACACATCTGTTCATCTGTCCCTCAAACACACATCTGTTGATCTGTCCCTCAAACACACATCTGTTCATCTGTCCCTCAAACACACATCTGTTGATCTGTCCCTCAAACACACATCTGATCATCTGTCCCTCAAACACACATCTGTTCATCTGTCCCTCAAACACACATCTGTTGATCTGTCCCTCAAACACACATCTGTTCATCTGTCCCTCAAACACACATCTGTTCATCTGTCCCTCAAACACACATCTGTTGATCTGTCCCTCAAACACACATCTGTTCATCTGTCCCTCAAACACACATCTGATCATCTGTCCCTCAAACACACATCTGTTCTTCTGTCCCTCAAACACACATCTGTTCATCTGTCCCTCAAACACACATCTGTTCATCTGTCCCTCAAACACACATCTGTTGATCTGTCCCTCAAACACACATCTGTTCATCTGTCCCTCAAACACACATCTGTTCTTCTGTCCCTCAAACACACATCTGTTCATCTGTCCCTCAAACACACATCTGTTGATCTGTCCCTCAAACACACATCTGTTCATCTGTCCCTCAAACACACATCTGTTCTTCTGTCCCTCAAACACACATCTGTTCTTCTGTCCCTCAAACACACATCTGATCATCTGTCCCTCAAACACACATCTGTTCTTCTGTCCCTCAAACACACATCTGTTCATCTGTCCCTCAAACACACATCTGTTCATCTGTCCCTCAAACACACATCTGTTCTTCTGTCCCTCAAACACACATCTGTTCATCTGTCCCTCAAACACACATCTGTTCTTCTGTCCCTCAAACACACATCTGTTCATCTGTCCCTCAAACACACATCTGTTCTTCTGTCCCTCAAACACACATCTGTTCATCTGTCCCTCAAACACACATCTGTTCTTCTGTCCCTCAAACACACATCTGTTCTTCTGTCCCTCAAACACACATCTGTTCTTCTGTCCCTCAAACACACATCTGTTCATCTGTCCCTCAAACACACATCTGTTCTTCTGTCCCTCAAACACACATCTGTTCATCTGTCCCTCAAACACACATCTGTTCATCTGTCCCTCAAACACACATCTGTTCATCTGTCCCTCAAACACACATCTGTTCTTCTGTCCCTCAAACACACATCTGTTCATCTGTCCCTCAAACACACATCTGTTCATCTGTCCCTCAAACACACATCTGTTCATCTGTCCCTCAAACACACATCTGTTCATCTGTCCCTCAAACACACATCTGTTCATCTGTCCCTCAAACACACATCTGTTCATCTGTCCCTCAAACACACATCTGTTCATCTGTCCCTCAAACACACATCTGATCATCTGTCCCTCAAACACACATCTGTTCATCTGTCCCTCAAACACACATCTGTTGATCTGTCCCTCAAACACACATCTGTTCATCTGTCCCTCAAACACACATCTGTTCATCTGTCCCTCAAACACACATCTGTTGATCTGTCCCTCAAACACACATCTGTTCATCTGTCCCTCAAACACACATCTGATCATCTGTCCCTCAAACACACATCTGTTCTTCTGTCCCTCAAACACACATCTGTTGATCTGTCCCTCAAACACACATCTGATCATCTGTCCCTCAAACACACATCTGTTCTTCTGTCCCTCAAACACACATCTGTTCTTCTGTCCCTCAAACACACATCTGATCATCTGTCCCTCAAACACATCTGTTCTTTTGTCCCTCAAACACACATCTGTTCATCTGTCCCTCAAACACACATCTGTTCATCTGTCCCTCAAACACACATCTGTTGATCTGTCCCTCAAACACACATCTGTTCATCTGTCCCTCAAACACACATCTGTTCATCTGTCCCTCAAACACACATCTGTTCATCTGTCCCTCAAACACACATCTGTTCATCTGTCCCTCAAACACACATCTGTTCTTCTGTCCCTCAAACACACATCTGTTCATCTGTCCCTCAAACACACATCTGTTCATCTGTCCCTCAAACACACATCTGTTCTTCTGTCCCTTAAACACACATCTGATCATCTGTCCCTCAAACACACATCTATTCTTCTGTCCCTCAGACACACATCTGTTCTTCTGTCCCTCAAACACACATCTGTTCTTCTGTCCCTCAGACACACATCTGTTCTTCTGTCCCTCAAACACACATCTGTTCTTCTGTCCCTCAAACACACATCTGTTCATCTGTCCCTCAAACACACATCTGTTCTTCTGTCCCTTAAACACACATCTGATCATCTGTCCCTCAAACACACATCTATTCTTCTGTCCCTCAAACACACATCTGTTCTTCTGTCCCTCAAACACACATCTGTTCTTCTGTCCCTCAGACACACATCTGTTCTTCTGTCCCTCAAACACACATCTGTTCTTCTGTCCCTCAAACACACATCTGTTCTTCTGTCCCTCAGACACACATCTGTTCTTCTGTCCCTCAAACACACATCTGTTCTTCTGTCCCTCAAACACACATCTGTTCATCTGTCCCTCAAACACACATCTGTTCATCTGTCCCTCAAACACACATCTGTTCTTCTGTCCCTCAAACACACATCTGTTCATCTGTCCCTCAAACACACATCTGTTCATCTGTCCCTCAAACACACATCTGTTCATCTGTCCCTCAAACACACATCTGTTCTTCTGTCCCTCAAACACACATCTGATCATCTGTCCCTCAAACACACATCTGTTCTTTTGTCCCTCAAACACACATCTGTTCATCTGTCCCTCAAACACACATCTGTTCATCTGTCCCTCAAACACACATCTGTTCTTCTGTCCCTCAAACACACATCTGTTCATCTGTCCCTCAAACACACATCTGTTCTTCTGTCCCTCAAACACACATCTGTTCATCTGTCCCTCAAACACACATCTGTTCATCTGTCCCTCAAACACACATCTGTTCTTCTGTCCCTCAAACACACATCTGTTCATCTGTCCCTTAAACACACATCTGATCATCTGTCCCTCAAACACACATCTGTTCATCTGTCCCTCAAACACACATCTGTTGATCTGTCCCTCAAACACACATCTGTTCTTCTGTCCCTCAAACACACATCTGTTCTTCTGTCCCTCAAACACACATCTGTTCTTCTGTCCCTCAAACACACATCTGATCATCTGTCCCTCAAACACACATCTGTTCTTTTGTCCCTCAAACACACATCTGTTCATCTGTCCCTCAAACACACATCTGTTCATCTGTCCCTCAAACACACAACTGTTGATCTGTCCCTCAAACACACATCTGTTCATCTGTCCCTCAAACACACATCTGTTCATCTGTCCCTCAAACACACATCTGTTCATCTGTCCCTCAAACACACATCTGTTCTTCTGTCCCTCAAACACACATCTATTCATCTGTCCCTCAAACACACATCTGTTCTTCTGTCCCTCAGACACACATCTGTTCTTCTGTCCCTCAAACACACATCTGTTCTTCTGTCCCTTAAACACACATCTGATCATCTGTCCCTCAAACACACATCTGTTCATCTGTCCCTCAAACACACATCTGTTCATCTGTCCCTCAAACACACATCTGTTCATCTGTCCCTCAAACACACATCTGTTCTTCTGTCCCTTAAACACACATCTGATCATCTGTCCCTCAAACACACATCTGTTCATCTGTCCCTCAAACACACATCTGTTCTTCTGTCCCTCAAACACACATCTGATCATCTGTCCCTCAAACACACATCTGTTCATCTGTCCCTCAAACACACATCTGTTCTTCTGTCCCTCAAACACACATCTGTTCTTCTGTCCCTCAGACACACATCTGTTCTTCTGTCCCTCAAACACACATCTGTTCTTCTGTCCCTCAAACACACATCTGTTCATCTGTCCCTCAAACACACATCTGTTCTTCTGTCCCTTAAACACACATCTGATCATCTGTCCCTCAAACACACATCTATTCTTCTGTCCCTCAGACACACATCTGTTCTTCTGTCCCTCAAACACACATCTGTTCTTCTGTCCCTCAGACACACATCTGTTCTTCTGTCCCTCAAACACACATCTGTTCTTCTGTCCCTCAAACACACATCTGTTCATCTGTCCCTCAAACACACATCTGTTCATCTGTCCCTCAAACACACATCTGTTCTTCTGTCCCTCAAACACACATCTGTTCATCTGTCCCTCAAACACACATCTGTTCATCTGTCCCTCAAACACACATCTGTTCATCTGTCCCTCAAACACACATCTGATCATCTGTCCCTCAAACACACATCTGTTCTTTTGTCCCTCAAACACACATCTGTTCATCTGTCCCTCAAACACACATCTGTTCTTCTGTCCCTCAAACACACATCTGTTCTTCTGTCCCTCAAACACACATCTGATCATCTGTCCCTCAAACACACATCTGTTCTTCTGTCCCTCAAACACACATCTGTTCTTCTGTCCCTCAAACACACATCTGTTCTTCTGTCCCTCAAACACACATCTGTTCTTCTGTCCCTCAAACACACATCTGTTCTTCTGTCCCTCAAACACACATCTGTTCTTCTGTCCCTCAAACACACATCTGATCATCTGTCCCTCAAACACACATCTGTTCATCTGTCCCTCAAACACACATCTGATCATCTGTCCCTCAAACACACATCTGTTCTTTTGTCCCTCAAACACACATCTGTTCATCTGTCCCTCAAACACACATCTGTTCATCTGTCCCTCAAACACACATCTGTTCTTCTGTCCCTCAAACACACATCTGTTCATCTGTCCCTCAAACACACATCTGTTCTTCTGTCCCTCAAACACACATCTGTTCATCTGTCCCTCAAACACACATCTGTTCATCTGTCCCTCAAACACACATCTGTTCATCTGTCCCTCAAACACACATCTGTTCTTCTGTCCCTTAAACACACATCTGATCATCTGTCCCTCAAACACACATCTGTTCATCTGTCCCTCAAACACACATCTGTTCTTCTGTCCCTCAAACACACATCTGTTCATCTGTCCCTCAAACACACATCTGTTCTTCTGTCCCTCAAACACACATCTGTTCTTCTGTCCCTCAAACACACATCTGTTCTTCTGTCCCTCAAACACACATCTGTTCTTCTGTCCCTCAAACACACATTTGTTCTTCTGTCCCTCAAACACACATCTGTTCTTCTGTCCCTCAAACACACATCTGTTCTTCTGTCCCTCAAACACACATCTGTTCATCTGTCCCTCAAACACACATCTGTTCATCTGTCCCTCAAACACACATCTGTTCATCTGTCCCTCAAACACACATCTGTTCATCTGTCCCTCAAACACACATCTGTTCATCTGTCCCTCAAACACACATCTGTTCATCTGTCCCTCAAACACACATCTGATCAGCTGTCCCTCAAACACACATCTGTTCATCTGTCCCTCAAACACACATCTGTTGATCTGTCCCTCAAACACACATCTGTTCATCTGTCCCTCAAACACACATCTGTTCATCTGTCCCTCAAACACACATCTGTTGATCTGTCCCTCAAACACACATCTGTTCATCTGTCCCTCAAACACACATCTGATCATCTGTCCCTCAAACACACATCTGTTCTTCTGTCCCTCAAACACACATCTGTTGATCTGTCCCTCAAACACACATCTGATCATCTGTCCCTCAAACACACATCTGTTCTTCTGTCCCTCAAACACACATCTGTTCTTCTGTCCCTCAAACACACATCTGATCATCTGTCCCTCAAACACACATCTGTTCTTTTGTCCCTCAAACACACATCTGTTCATCTGTCCCTCAAACACACATCTGATCATCTGTCCCTCAAACACACATCTGATCATCTGTCCCTCAAACACACATCTGTTCATCTGTCCCTCAAACACACATCTGTTGATCTGTCCCTCAAACACACATCTGTTCATCTGTCCCTCAAACACACATCTGTTCATCTGTCCCTCAAACACACATCTGTTCTTCTGTCCCTCAAACACACATCTGTTCATCTGTCCCTCAAACACACATCTGTTCTTCTGTCCCTCAAACACACATCTGTTCATCTGTCCCTCAAACACACATCTGTTCATCTGTCCCTCAAACACACATCTGTTCTTCTGTCCCTCAAACACACATCTGTTCATCTGTCCCTCAAACACACATCTGTTCATCTGTCCCTCAAACACACATCTGTTCATCTGTCCCTCAAACACACATCTGTTCATCTGTCCCTCAAACACACATCTGTTCTTCTGTTCCTTAAACACACATCTGTTCATCTGTCCCTCAAACACACATCTGTTCTTCTGTCCCTCAAACACACATCTGTTCATCTGTCCCTCAAACACACATCTGTTCTTCTGTCCCTCAAACACACATCTGTTCTTCTGTCCCTCAAACACACATCTGTTCTTCTGTCCCTCAAACACACATCTGTTCATCTGTCCCTCAAACACACATCTGTTCTTCTGTCCCTCAAACACACATTTGTTCTTCTGTCCCTCAAACACACATCTGTTCATCTGTCCCTCAAACACACATCTGTTCTTCTGTCCCTCAAACACACATTTGTTCTTCTGTCCCTCAAACACACATCTGTTCTTCTGTCCCTCAAACACACATCTGTTCATCTGTCCCTCAAACACACATCTGTTCATCTGTCCCTCAAACACACATCTGTTCATCTGTCCCTCAAACACACATCTGTTCATCTGTCCCTCAAACACACATCTGTTGATCTGTCCCTCAAACACACATCTGTTCATCTGTCCCTCAAACACACATCTGTTCATCTGTCCCTCAAACACACATCTGTTCATCTGTCCCTCAAACACACATCTGTTCTTCTGTCCCTCAAACACACATTTGTTCTTCTGTCCCTCAAACACACATCTGTTCTTCTGTCCCTCAAACACACATCTGTTCTTCTGTCCCTCAAACACACATCTGTTCATCTGTCCCTCAAACACACATCTGTTCATCTGTCCCTCAAACACACATCTGTTCATCTGTCCCTCAAACACACATCTGTTGATCTGTCCCTCAAACACACATCTGTTCATCTGTCCCTCAAACACACATCTGTTCTTCTGTCCCTCAAACACACATCTGTTTATCTGTCCCTCAAACACACATCTGTTCATCTGTTCCTCAAACACACATCTGTTCATCTGTCCCTCAAACACACATCTGTTCTTCTGTCCCTCAAACACACATCTGTTCATCTGTCCCTCAAACACACATCTGTTCTTCTGTCCCTCAAACACACATCTGTTCATCTGTCCATCAAACACACATCTGTTCTTCTGTCCCTCAAACACACATCTGTTCTTCTGTCCCTCAAACACACATCTGTTCTTCTGTCCCTCAAACACACATCTGTTCATCTGTCCCTCAAACACACATCTGTTCATCTGTCCCTCAAACACACATCTGTTCTTCTGTCCCTCAAACACACATCTGTTCTTCTGTCCCTCAAACACACATCTGTTCTTCTGTCCCTCAAACACACATCTGTTCTTCTGTCCCTCAAACACACATCTGTTCATCTGTCCCTCAAACACACATCTGTTCATCTGTCCCTCAAACACACATCTGTTGATCTGTCCCTCAAACACACATCTGTTCATCTGTCCCTCAAACACACATCTGTTCTTCTGTCCCTCAAACACACATCTGTTTATCTGTCCCTCAAACACACATCTGTTCATCTGTTCCTCAAACACACATCTGTTCATCTGTCCCTCAAACACACATCTGTTCTTCTGTCCCTCAAACACACATCTGTTCATCTGTCCCTCAAACACACATCTGTTCTTCTGTCCCTCAAACACACATCTGTTCATCTGTCCATCAAACACACATCTGTTCTTCTGTCCCTCAAACACACATCTGTTCTTCTGTCCCTCAAACACACATCTGTTCTTCTGTCCCTCAAACACACATCTGTTCATCTGTCCCTCAAACACACATCTGTTCTTCTGTCCCTCAAACACACATCTGTTCTTCTGTCCCTCAAACACACATCTGTTCTTCTGTCCCTCAAACACACATCTGTTCTTCTGTCCCTCAAACACACATCTGTTCATCTGTCCCTCAAACACACATCTGTTCTTCTGTTCCTCAAACACACATCTGTTCATCTGTCCCTCAAACACACATCTGTTCTTCTGTCCCTCAAACACACATCTGTTCTTCTGTCCCTCAAACACACATCTGTTCTTCTGTCCCTCAAACAAATATCTGTTCTTCTGTCCCTCAAACACACATCTGTTCATCTGTCCCTCAAACACACATCTGTTCTTCTGTCCCTCAAACACACATCTGTTCACCTGTCCCTCAAACACACATCTGTTCTTCTGTCCCTCAAACACACATCTGTTCTTCTGTCCCTCAAACACACATCTGTCCCTCAAACACACATCTGTTCATCTGTCCCTCAAACACACATCTGTTCTTCTGTCCCTGCAACATCCAGACAAGACTCCCATAACCTCTGTGATTTATGAGCTCAACACTACATTTACATGTTGAGGTTGTTTTAACTTTTTATCCAACATACATGTTCCTCAATTTATCAACAGTACTAATGGACAAATAAAATAGATAACTTATGTTTAGTTACTTTATAGATTTGTTATACAATACACAATAGCACATTATCACTCAGATGTATATGTCATGTTGTGATGTGCTCTTCTGCAATACTTATAGAACATTTTCCTGTCAGACGTAAATAGACGTTTAAAATAAGCGTCTTTAAGATGTTTATGGTTTAGAGACGTAACGTTAACTTACGTGTCCTTACTGGAGCTCCACTGTCAGCTAGAGCTATACATAATAAAACGTGTTTTTACAGCAAAATCAAAACTATATTCTACTGTCTCTAACTTCTTTACACCTTCAACAGTTAAAACGTTTACTCTATAGTAGTTTAACCCTCTGGGGTCGGCAATCACGCCGGCGTGATCTGCTCGCTTTTTTTCTTATCAGTGCAAAAGAGATTCAAAATACTCTGTTGGTTTTGATCTTACATTTAAGTGTTTAACATCATTCGATCCAGTTAAGTTTCTATTTTTTTTATAATTTTTTGTATACTCACAATAAAAACAAAGTGTTGTGTCTTTCGCCAAATAAAGAAAATAAACATGATGCGAGTTCTGCCTTCTCTCTGTCAGGGAAGTCCATTCTGAAACGCGTCCGAAAATGAACTAACTCAGCGAATACTTGTAGAGGTGTGCGATATATCGTTTAGACGATAAAATCCAAATTGTTGTCTGGACGATATGCAAAATTGGGATATCAAATATTTCATAATTTGTACAATCCGACCCCCCAAACATGAAAAGAGCTGAAGGAAGTTAAAGAGAAAACAAATAACACGCACTATAACCTTCTAAACTATGATATGTAGCGATTTTAATACTGTATGGGGTTTGCTTGACTGTATTTTGTGTTTGTTTTTGTACAAAATCACGATCGTTCCTCAATTGCACGAGAGTAATTGCTGCTACTAATTTGCAATACAACTATGGAGTTCTTACCTGTGTGTTATGACGTTTCTTAGGTTGAAGCAACAATCCAAAAACGTTAAGAGTAAAGCCGATGAACGATTAATGAAATAGCTGATAGAAAAGGGAACATATGCGTTGTTTGCGGAAAACTGAAGTCTGAAGTTAAAAAGTTTTTCTTAAATGTCTGTGGCGTCCTCAAGTGGCGAGTTTCGTGATTGCATCATTAGAAAATTGCGTTGCATAAAGATGAGTCCAAAAGATGGAATACATTTTCCCAAGAGATCCACCGTAAGAGCCTCCGAACAGGGCTTCTTTTAACTTCTAGTAAATGGGTCACGTTAGTCACATTGATGTTAGTCTACTAATAGAAGTGTTTGCAAATAGGTGTGTACACGTATTCGTATTGAACCGTTCGGTACGAGGCTTTCGGTTCGGTACGCATGCAAACCGAACGATTCGTTGAACCATTTTTTCCTGCCGACCAAAATCCGAGCTGGCGCGACCACCATAACGTTGCACAACATCAATGGCAAACCTCTGGGCAATCGTAATAAAAGCGGAACGAAACTGCGCTATTATTTTGTGCTTCACGGACACTTTATCAGTTCGGACCATTAATGTCAGTATGTCAGTGCAGCGCGAGCCGAATCGTGATGAAGCGACACTGTTATACACAGCGCTAAGAGATCCAGAGAAAACATTTTAATTCGCCACTGAAGTAATAACATCACTGCGAGATCTAGTGAGAAGCATTCACATTTCTCTGTTATTAACGGATCAAACGTTGAAACCAGGAGAAACATTTTGCCATGAATGAAGTAGTTATAGGCTTTAAGTTCACAGATCAGCAACATTCACCATGGATTTAATATAGTAACACTAACTGTAACCATGGAAGTTTGGCAGAAATGGTAAAATGCCTTCAGGTAGGCCTACATCACACATCTTTTTCCAGCACTTCAAAACTCAAATATTATCATATTTAAATATTTTTAATGTGATGATGACCAAAACATTATTTGTTCATCCTTCAAAGATGACCCCCATTTATAAAACTAAAAGTTCCAAGAAAGTTCCAAAAAAAAAAACATTTTAATTTAATAGGACATTTATCTGGCATTTCTTTCTTTTTGCTGTATCGAAAACATACATCACTGTATCGTATCGAAACAAACCGTGAATTTTGTGAACCGCATATTTGCAAAGCACAAAGTTAATTTATTACGTACATATATTGTACTGAAAAAGCACCATTCTAGTATTACAATAAATATTTAGTACAGTAACTGGGTTCATGTTTAAATCAATAATGTCTCATATCTTTATGTACTAGTAATTCTATACAATGATAGGTCAAATGCAGCAAGTCAAAAGACCAACTGGACCTTCTTTGCCTGTTTGCACACATTTCTTTGAAGGATTGCAAAAATATCGTCTGAATATCGATATCGAGATATTGGAAAAAAATATTGAGATATTAATTTTTGTCAATATCTCCCACCCCTAAATACTTGTCACTCAGGAACGAGAGATTAGTCTTTATGAAGCTAGAATTCTCTTCTTTTCAATTAAGTAATTTATATAAAAAAACACATTCTTAGTTTATGTAATCCGTTCGAAACCAAGGAGAGGCGCAGTTTTTAGTTCTCCCTTCATTATTTTTAATGAGCTGAGGCCGACACGCCCCCCGGCGCTATTCACATGGTAATAGTTGAGGTGATCTATGTTCACATGGTAATAGTTTAGGTGATCTATATTCACATGGTAATAGTTTAGGTGATCTATATGCATCGCACACGCCGTGGATAGTTGTAATTCACTGACAGCCAATCAAATTGCAGCATTCCACCCCACCCCCATCACACTGCTGTCCTTGGTACTGAAAACAAGTCGGTGTCCATGGTACTGGAATGTTGCACTAGTTATTTACAATTTCACATGAAAGGCAGGTTAAAATCTACATCAGTACAGTCTGAAATGTGTATATTAGAGGAAGGCCCAAATTATAGTATGTAATATCATCTGTAATATTACACTGCAAAAAATAATTTATAAATCAAGACTGATACTCTGTTCAGTACCAAGGACAGCGGGTACAAAATGCTACAATCTCATTGGCTGTCAGCGAATAACAAATAACCTATTTAACCTATAAAATAAGCTCACTAGTGTTTGAAGATGAAATCAAGTGAAACAAGTTATTTACTCAAAATCAATGTTTTATTGAACCAACTCAAAACATTCTGCAGAATTTAGAGTGCTAAAACAACCAACCAAGTATAATTAAAGAATGCATAGCTGCTGCAATGGGATGGGGCTAACAATAGGAACTGAAAACAAGCAAGTATAAAGTAAAAAAAAAAAAAGTTTATAATAAGTAATAACTATCAGTTCTGATATACAGGCCTTTATAGATCCTACACAAGAAAAAAATAACAATATCACTTAGATATATGTACACAAAAAAAAACAACAACAACAAAACCAATTTACACAATTTACAAATAGTTGCAATATTTTAGAATATGCTCCATTTAGATCTCCTGTGCTAGGATGGATGTTATTTTAAGGACAGGATGTGAAGAACATAAAAACAATGACCGATTAAAATGTGTATATAATTGAAAGGAATGGATGGAGCAAAGAATGTTGAAACATGAAAACAACAGATGATTAAAATATGAAATTTATCAAGTGTATGCCTTAAAGTTCCGAATTTCTATTTCTTTCTCTCTGCTGCCCACCTCTCCTTTTCCATGCCATAGAATGATGAGGCTTGAAAGTCCCTCCATGTCATCTCTTGTGCCATGCCTCTGTCTCTATATAAGGCGAGGACTTTAGCTGGGCAGTAAATATATTTTCCTGCCACTCCGGGAAACCCTGTGTGAATATGTTTGCTGTTTGGGCCCTGCTTTAGCTCTGTGCGACAGAAACGGCACATTCTTCCCTGAGGTTGAGGGTCCGAGAGTTTCCTCTTCTTTTCAGCTTTGTCTTCCACTCTGCACTTTGTTAATTGCAGTTCACGCTGAAAGAAGTCAGTCTGTGCAAACTCTTCAAAGGCCATTCTAGGATTTGTCAGTCCCTCTATAGAATAAACTTTAAACACCTTTGTGGAGCAATAGTGATATCTAACAGGCCCTTGTTGATAAAAGTGATGAATTGATGATCCGTCACTTTGGTAGCGTGATTTTGGCTGCCCACACACAAGACATTTTTTCGTCTGTCTGGCTTTTTGTTGCTGCTGCTGTTGCTGCTCCTGCTGATGTAGCAATATATCCTGCACTATTTTCTGTACATCATCCTGTGTTAGAGGCTTATCAGATGCAGGCTGTGAGATCGGATCTGCTGGATTTACAATGGCTGCTGTCAGTTCTACAACTGGGACATGGACTGTCTCACTTCCCTCAGTTAAACTTTGCCACAGTTTTTGTGTCTCCAAAAGTTTTTCTGTACTGGTGTTCAGTGATGAACTTGTGTTCACCTGTTTAGCCAGGTGTTTTATGTACTGCGTTATATGGTATTTGGTTGTGGGATGAAGAAGACTGTTTGGATCTGTGGCAGACCGATGGACCATAGTTGCATAGTCTTGATCCACCAACTTTAACATTTCTGTCCATGGTATTTGTCTAGGAGGCCGTCGATAGCCTCCTTCATTGATGATGTCCATCGTTTGTGGTCCAAGACGAACACTCGTCCACCAGTCTTGATTGGTCCAGTGCGGGCACTCCTTGGTGAGGACTGCAAAGGCAGGAGTGGTGTATTTGAGGTTTCTGGAACAAACAAAAAAAGTGAATTGTTATTTTACTCATTTTCTGAGATGATGTTGATGAGTACAAAAAGTCATTTACAATTCTATTTATAGTGTTGCTCCTGGAAATTAGCTTTAACTTACCCATTTTAACTGGAGGTTCCATGTTACCTTGGGACAACATCTGTACCTTATGGATTGCAGCAGGTTTCATTTGGGGGAACTGGGACACAGGCACAGCAGTGGGCGGTTCTGGGTGTGTGGATGGTCTTGGGTTAGGGGGGAGAGGCACAAGAACAGATGAATCATCTTTCTTTTGCACCCTATGTTTGACCCAATCAAGTTCAACTGGACGGCACTCTGGCTCTCTGTATTCAAGGCCAAACTTCTCTCCCGTGTCCCTATCAGAGAGGTGAAGTACAGGGTACTTCTTTTTCCCAGTCACTCTCTTTGAAGCAGAGTTAAGCTCAGTCATCAGTACTGGATCAAACACAGGTGGGAGGATTACATCTGGCTGCTTAAGGTCCAGAAGCCTCTGGTAGTTCCATCGTGCCACCCCTGTCATGCCCTGGGCCTGGAACAATTCACAGGACACATGAGTTCCAGTAATCCACTGGGCCTGGTGGAAATGATACCCCTCCTGTTGTGAGGTCCCTCTGACTGGAATCCATATGGGGACTTTTGCACCTTCACCAGGGACATGATTAAGCTGCAGAATTCCCCATACCTGTACAGGATTCCCCCTGTGACCTCAGGGTCACTGAGGCACCCACGGAGAATGTGCACCCTCTGGATATGCATGTCTTCAACATGGATGGTTAGAAGAGAGGCAAGTTGTTTGGGTCTGTGGTCAGGTGGAAATGCAGAAGAACTTTCTCCACTCTGCCAATCAGTTCTGTTGGCTGTGGAATTCTGGTCCTACAGTGCTCTCTGATGTGCTGTTTTGTAGTATTTGGTGGCTGAATTCCACAGAACTGATAAGCATCCCTGAGCTTCTGCAGGTCTTCCTGATCCACGACGGAAAAGGCAGCAGAGAGGAGTTGACAAAAGGTGCTGTAGAGGGGATGATGCTCTGAAGTAGCCTGGGAAAACCCAGACCACTCTCAGTTGTAACTGAGTATAGGGTCTGGCAAACCTCCATAGACAATTCATTTCCACAGGGGCGTCACCAACGGACGTCGGATAGATCTAAAACCAATCAGAGCGATGAATGACATGACGTATGCAGAGCGACGGAGAAACATCTCGAGACTCTCAGCAATTCTCTGTTTGTGTTAACGAAAATTACAATTTGAAATCGCTTGAAACAGACACGATAGCTGATTCGAACGAGTGATGTTGTGATGTTCCACGGCGGCATCCATCTCTGTAATGTACAAAATCTGCGTCACCGTCTCTGCTCTGTCGTCATCGTGTAAAGCCCGCCCCAACGTTTCTGATTGGTGCCGCGATTTCGGCGGATTGGAAATGGGTTTCAATGGGCTCTTTGCCAGACCCACTTGCAGAGCAAATCTAAATTTGCCGGAAGTGGTCTGGGTTTTCCCAGGCTAGCTCTGAAGTGCACTCCCGTGTGAAACGCCTCATGCAGTGAAACAAATCCAACTTGACCACAATGTTGGGGTTGTATTGTGTACGGGATGCACAGGCGTTCTCCAAAAGCCCAGCAGTGGCCTCAGTGATGATGGATTGTGTGGTACCCAGGCATCCCAGTTGAGGTGCTCTCTGTGGTGAAGGTCAGGGATTTTGAATGGTGCGCAGCAATCCCTGAACACATGTAGAAGAAACTCATTAGAATTACAAAAATTACTTTTTGATAGGGATGTAACTGTTGTGGCAAATTCTTTCAAACAAACACCATCACCTGAGTAAAATACACTCTGAGTCCAAAATAAAGTTTATAAAGTATTTATTCTCTTGCAAGAGAGATCTTCGTCACCAATACACATGAGTGAGTCAGTGAGGAACGATAAGGAGCAAGCAGTGCCTGTCTGTTTTATATCTTATCCCCCTCAAGGCCCTTGCTTCCCTCCTCCCCAGGGGAGAGATACCAGTTTGTCTTCTCTATTCCTCCTTTGGCCCTGAGAGGTAAATGCCCTCTTAACCCTTTAGGCTATAAAGTACAAATGCACTCAAGATGACCCCTTGACCAACCTGCTTTCTCTTACCTCCACTGACTCCCCAACACAGTAAATGATCACACAAAGGCCCCCTCTCACTGCAAGTGAGAAAACAGATGGGGCCATCATTAGGAATCACTGAAAATCAAAGTAATACTGAAAAATTCCATAACATAACGACTCATTTGCAATCGGTTGAAAATCTATAAAAATATGTGACGATTCAAGTCGGTTGAGATGTAAAAAGAAACATCGATACACGCTTTAAACCGCAGGGGCCTTCACTGTATACTTTGAACCTTTAATTTTTTTATAATTGGTTGATTCAGTTTTTTTTCTTTTTCTCTTGCTAGTGTAATTATACAAATTATAACATGAAATTATATTACAATGTGAAACCCTGTTAATGTGGCACTAATTTGACTTAGTCTTTTTATTTCTGCTATTCCTCTGTGCAAGATGAGTGTGTAAAAGTACCAGTGTCCAGCCTCTTGACCAGACTGAGTTGAAACAACCTTGAAGGGATTGGTTTTAAAATTGTAGTTGAAAAAACAATGTAGTTGTATTATTTGACAAAATATATTTAAATTTTAAAAAGAAATGTGCAGCACTTTGTCTGAAAAATAATAAAAGCACACTTTTTCATAAAAAAAAATTGTATCGTGAAACCAATATAGTGATTCGTATCGCATCGTGAGGTGAGTGAATCGTTACATCCCTACTTTTTGTGAGTCACAAATATCATGTATGTTATGAGTGATAGTGGAAGGAGATGCAGATATTTCTCACCTGTCTACCCAGTGGTAATTGGCCTTTTCCACCCCTGCATCATTGTACCTCCTTGCTAACCCCTGGTACATGGGTTCAAGGGACTTCTCTCTCTCAGACTGCACCATCACCCAGGAGGCAATCATCCAATTCTCGTTCATAACTGCGTAGCTTGACATGGTACCGGATGACAAGGTCACTTTTCGTGCCACCTTCCTGGTGTGGTCAGACCGCAAGACCTGTCCAAAAGTGCCCTGCAGGAGCTTAGAGATAGCCGGCTGTTGGCGCCGGTACTCATCAATGAGGCAGTCAGTTAGGTAGTGAGCAGAGACAGAGACTCCACACCACCCATCTACGTCATCGTAGGCTCCAAAAGACTGTGGCATGTCATCCTTCCTCACAAGATGCCCAAGAGTCTTCTGCCCGTAAACCCCAGCCTCAGCATCCCAGACGTTCTGTATGCTGTGAAGATATGCCAGGTGAGCTTGTTCATATTTAAGGTGCATCAGCTCATTCACCTGGTTTGCCATGTCTGAAGGTGACCTGCCAGTGCGCCTCAGCTCATGAAGCACAGACTTACAAATGGCCTTCTTGTAAGTTAGGAATGCTGGCAGAATGTTTGTGAACCGCTTTGGCAGTTTCTCCGTCCACTGAGGATTGTCAGCAAACCAGATCCTCTTGCACATCCTGCAGCGGAGGCGTGAAGAAAAGATGTAGTATTGTCCACTGGTGCCAACAATCACTCGAGGCCTACCCACACCGGCTGATACTAAATCTGGCTTTGGACAACCATGAAGACATGGGAGATTATAATTATTTCTCAGTCTCACCATGATGTCACTTTCTGGTTTCCAAATAAAAAATGGATGGAGCTGAAAGAAATTGCGGGATGGGAGCACTGACACAGTGTCAATGAGTTCTGGCTGTGGCGGGAGACGCAATAATGAAAGGGCGTTTCCTGGCTTGAGCATATGCTGGGACCCAGGCCACAGTCCCAGAGATCTGTGCCGCTGGGGCAACAAAAGCAGAAGGCCCTGCTGTTGGAACAAGGAAAAACAAAAACATAATTAGTGACTTGTTTTCTATTTATTTCAATCATCTATTAAGAAACATGTATTCATTACTTAAATGAAAACCCTTTGTTTCTACCTTACATTAATACAATATTAGCTAACTGTAATTTTTATATGCACATTTCTGAAACACATAACTGATAACATCACTTTGAATTGTAAAGTAGATGCATGCATTTTCTGTAAAGCTGCTTTGAAACGATATGTATTGTGAAAAGCGCTCTGCAATTCAATTTGAATTAAATTGAACTAAATATAATTTTATTATCACAGATTGTATAATACATTAAAACATATGTTGGCCATAGTAACAAAAATGCAGTCTTTATGTTTTGGATTCGTACAGGCTATTAGCATCATGATGTGATGAACAAATTTAGTTTGTGTTTGTGAAAATGATACAGAGTTAGATCTGCTATGCATTAAGCAGATGTGTAATTGAGTATCAATTCCTACACTAAAATGGAAACATACCTAGAGTTGACTCAGGCATCTCAGCTGTTGTCTCCTTTACTAGGAACGTCAACTCTGCTGGAAGGGGCACAGGGGTTTTCCTCTTCAGGCCTGGAGAGGCTGGAGCTACATGAACATAAATATACCAATTATTATTTTTATGCAACCAAAATTAACTCAAAATTTGACTACATGAACCTGATTACAGTGTTCTTACCATCAACAGGTGATGCTTGCAGTTCAGCAGTTGTATCAGGATTTGGTTTGGACAGTGCCTCAGATAAAACTGTAACAGACCAAAAATCATCAGTCATTTCAGAATTCATAATATATGCAAGTGTTGGTGTTAGTAAGAACTCAATGAACAACCATGCATTCAAGTGTTAGTACCCAATGCTACTTAATTTGTTTTTAATACATCATGAATGGAAAACAAAAGTGCATATTTGGGAGATCTGCGCATGCGTCGCGAGTGAGCGCTGTGTCTGTGTTTGAAGCTCCGTCGACTTGATTCATAAATCTTTGATTTTGTTCTTTACACTCATTTAGAAACGAGCATTTTCTATTTTTCCAGCGTGTGAACATATCTCCGACACCACTCTCTATAAAAAACAATCGGATTGCTTTGATATCGCTAGTTATATCCAACTTTCCGAACTTCCGTTACTATCTCTAACGATAGCCCGCTAGCATTGCACGCGTGGCCTCGCCTATCGACCGTCTTATTTACACTCGAATCACTGAAATCGCTTTGTTTGTGTTGGAGTTTGTGTTTGTGCTTGTGCTTCGAATCGCTTGTTTGTGTTTGAAGTTTGTGTCTGTGTTTCGAACCGCTTTGGCTGTGTTTGGAGTTTGTGTTTCGAATCGCTTGTTTGTGTTTGTGTTTCGAATCGCTTAACAGCTAGTTTGTGCTGTGTTTCGAATCGCTTGTTGTGTTGTCGTGTTTCGAATCGCTTAACTGTTAGTTTGTGTTTCGAATCGCTTGTTTGTGTTTCGAATCGCTTAACTGTTAGTTTGTGTTGTGTTTCGAATCGCTTGTTTGTGTTTGTGTTTCGAATCGCTTAACTGTTAGTTTGTGTTGTGTTCGAATCGCTTTGTTTGTGTTTGTGTTTCGAATCGCTTAACTGTTAGTTTGTGTTGTGTTTCGAATCGCTTTGTTTGTGTTTGGAGTTGTGTTTGTGTTCGAATCGCTTTGTTTGTGTTTGGAGCTCCGTCGAATCTCCATTTCTCTATTTTTCTCTACTTTTTCAGCGTGTAAACATATCTCCGATACTACTCTCTATAAAAAAACAATTCGGATTGCTTTGATATCGCTGGTTATATCCAACTTTCCGAACTTCCGTTACTATCTCTAACGTTAGCCCGCTAGCATTTGCACGCGTGGTCTCGCCTATCGACCGTCTTATTTACACTCGAATCACTGGAAGGATACGGGTTCTATCCATGATTTCAGTCCTAAATTAGTAGTGATATTGGTAGCATCACTGCTAATTTATTGTTCATCTGTCATAATGGCGAATACATCGGATGTGTGTCTACCTCTGAGTGCAGGTGAGGACACGTTTGAGCTGCATTCGGTGCGGTTGGAGCTGGAGTCCGTGGAGAAGCAGATCCGTGATCTGCTGGGGAGGCAGGCCGAGCTGCGAGACCGACGATCAGCGCTTGAAGCACCACGCGCCGATGCTCACAAGTCAGTGGTTAGTAACTTTTCGACTCCGGCCTCCTCTACTCCGTGTATTTCTCTGCACAGGACCCGAGCACCCCTGGTTTCGTTTACCCCGACACCGACACAGCACCATGGACCCTGGATGATGCCACAGCGGAAGACGCGAGCCAGGACCAGAGCAAGGACCTCTCCGCCCCTCCCGGTCTTCGAGATCTCCACCCGGAACCGCTTCTCCCCTCTTCGCGAGACGGAACGCGACGACGCTGTGATCATCGGCAGTTCCATGGTCCGGCATGTCCGCGCTACCTCAGGTAAAGGTATGGTGCGCACTCACTGCTTTCCTGGTGCTCGTGTTCTCGATGTCGCTGCGCAGATCCCCGAGATCCTGAACAGTGACGAGCACGTCGGAGCTGTCGTGCTGCACGCGGGGGTGAACGACATCAGGCTGCGGCAGACGGAGGTTCTGAAGAGGGACTACAGGAGCCTGATCGAGACGGTACGCAGAACATCGCCTGAAGCAAAGATCGTCGTGTCTGGACCGCTTCCAACGTACCGACAAGGACAAGAAAGGTTCAGTAGATTGTTTGCACTAAATGAATGGTTAATGTCATGGTGTAATGAACAGAGACTGCTCTTTGTAAATAATTGGAATCTGTTTTGGGAGCGACCTAGGCTCTACCGTGCTGATGGCCTGCACCCCAGCAGAATCGGAGCGGCTGTTCTGTCGGACAACATCTCCAAGACGTTACACACCATATGACTAGTAAGTCAAAGTCCAAATCACATTCTTTGCTGTCCCAAATTAATTGATATAAGTACCAGTGTAGAACACTATATAGAAACTGTGTCTATTCCTCGTTTAGTGAGGCCAAACAATAAATCTACTGCAGGATCTAAGAAAAATCTAATTGTGATTAAACCAGAAAATCTCAATATTAGTGAACAAAAACAATTTCTAAAGCTAGGTCTTCTAAACATTAGATCGCTTACACCTAAGGCGGTTATTGTAAATGAAATGGTCACTGATAATAGCTTCGATGTACTCTGCCTTACTGAAACCTGGCTTACTCGTCAAATCATCTAAATCGACAACGTGCATGTTAGACCCTATACCGACTAAGCTGCTGAAAGAGATGCTTCCAGATGTCATAGATCCTCTTCTTAATATCATTAATTAATCTTTGTCTCTAGGCTACGTACCAAAAACCTTTACGCTAGCTATGATTAAACCGCTTGTTAAAAAACAGCAACTTGATCCTACAAAACTAGTCAATTACAGGCCGATCTCTAATCTGCCATTTCTGTCAAAGATATTAGAAAAAGCAGTATCCTCACAACTGTGTTCCTTTCTAGAAAGAAATGATATCTGCGAGGATTTTCAGTCCGGATTTAGACCGTACCATAGTACCGAGACAGCTCTCGTTAGAGTCACAAATGATTTGCTCTTATCATCCGATCGTGGTTGTATCTCTCTATTAGTATTACTGGATCTTAGTGCTGCATTTGACACCATTGACCACAACATCCTTTTAAATAGACTTGAACATTATGTTGGCATTAGTGGAATTGCACTAGCATGGTTTAAATCATACTTATCTGACCGTTATCAGTTTGTAGCAGTAAATGAAGAGATGTCTTATCAATCACAAGTTCAGTATGGCGTACCACAAGGCTCAGTACTAGGACCGCTGCTGTTCACTCTGTACATGCTACCATTAGGAGATATCATTAGGAAACATGGAATTAGCTTTCACTGTTATGCCGACGATACTCAGCTCTATATTTCTTCAAAACCTAACGAAACCTACCAATTCACAAAATTAACGGAATGCATAGCTGATATAAAAAATTGGATGACTAGTAATTTCCTACTACTAAATTCAGAAAAAACAGAGATTCTAATTATTGGACAAAAAACTTCCACACGTAATAACCTAGAGTACTGTCTAACACTTGATGGCTGCTCTGTTAAGTCTTCGTCGTCGGTTAGGAACCTGGGTGTGCTCTTTGATACCAATCTTTCATTTGAAAGTCATGTGTCTAGTATCTGTAAAACCGCTTTCTTCCATCTTAAAAATATATCTAAATTACGTCATATGCTCTCAATGAATAATGCAGAACAATTAGTTCATGCGTTTATGACCTCAAGGCTAGATTATTGTAATGCTCTACTGGGTGGTTGCCCTGCACGCTTAACAAACAAACTACAGCTAGTTCAAAACGCAGCAGCTCGAGTTCTTACTAGAACCAGGAAGTATGACCATATTAGCCCTGTTCTGTCAACACTGCATTGGCTGCCTATTAAACATCGTATACATTTTAAAATATTGCTGATCACTTACAAAGCACTAAATGGTTTAGCTCCGCAGTACTTGAGCGAGCTCTTAACGCATTATTGTCCTTCACGTCTACTGCGATCTCAAAATTCCGGCCAGTTAATAATACCTAGAATATCAAAATCGACTGCTGGCGGTAGATCCTTTTCCTACTTAGCACCAAAACTTTGGAACAGTCTTCCTAACATTGTCCGGGAGGCAGACACACTCTGTCAGTTCAAATCTAGACTAAAAACACATCTCTTCGGCCTAGCATACACATAACACATTATAGACTTATAATTAGGCTGCATAGTTTAGAACAGCCGGGACCGGGAACACTTCCCGTAATCCTGATGTACTTGGTACATCATAAGAAGGATGGCGTCTACGCTAATATTAGTCTCTCTGTCTATCCCGAGGTTTACTGCTGTCCACCGGAACCAGGCCGTATCCAGATCTGATGAAGGACCAGCGCCAGGACACGACGACGCCGCTGACCTGAAGTGTCAACCAGTCTCTCCTCCTCTCCACTCCGACTTCAACCAACCGGAACTGGACAAATACTCTGATTCATTCTGAACTTCAATACACTGTTCGCTCATTGGCCAGAGGAGAACTGGCCCCCGACTGAGCCTGGGTTCTCCCAAGGTTTTTTTCTCCCTTCAGTCACCTGTTGGAGTTTTGGTTCCTTGCCGCTGTTGCCTTACCTTCTGGCTTGCTTAGTTGGGGACATTTAATATTCAACAATATTATAGATCTGCCTTAAAGGTGGACGATGATGAAATTATTTTTTGTATTTTCATGTTAACACTGTGAAAGCTGCTTTGATACAATCTGTATTGTAAAAAGCGCTATATAAATAAAGATGACTTGACTTGACTTAAATCGAATGATTATTTCGGTCTTAATGAGTCCACTCCACCAGGATACGGTTATAAGCATGAGCCCCGTCTGATTGGTTGTGGCGGCGGTGTTGCAAACAATCTATAGAGATATTCTTAATGTTACTCAGAAAACAGGTCACAGGTTTAATTCGTTTGAAATACTTGTGCTAAATGTTACGCTCCCAGATGTAAGAAAGAAATCCCTATTATCTCTAGCCTTGGCTACTGTATATAGACCGCCAGGGCCCTACGCTGATTTCCTAAAAGAGTTTGCAGATTTTCTCTCAGATCTATTGGTCAATGTCGATAAGGCAATAATTGTTGGAGATTTCAACATACACGTTGATAACTACAAATGATGCGTTAGGGACTGCGTTTACCGATTTATTAAACTCCTTTGGGGTCAAGCAAAACGTTAGTGGTCCCACTCATCGTCTTAATCATACTCTAGATTTAATTATATCATATGGAACCGATCCAACCGATATAGATATTATACCGCAAAGTGATGATGTCACTGATCATTACATGGTAACTTGCATACTACGTACGGCTGAAATGTGTCATGTTGCGCCGCGTTATCGACCAGGTAGAACAATCCTTCCAACTACTATAGATAGATTCTTGAATAGCTTACCTGATCTATCTCAGCTCCTCAGTGAACCCAAACTAACAGATGAGCTAGAGGAAATGACTAGCAGTATGAGCAACATTCTCTCTAGTACATTAGAAACTGTTGCACCAATTAGATTAAAAAAGGTTAGAGAGAAAACTAAAGCACCATGGTACAACAGTGCTACGCATGTTATCAAGAGAGAAACTCGTAACTTAGAGCGCAAATGGAAACAAACTAATTTAGAGGTCTTTAGAATCGCGTGGAAAGACAGTATTGTCACGTTATAAAAAGGCTCTAAAAGCAGCCAGGGCTGAACATCTCCGCAAACTAATAGAAAATAACCAAAACAATCCAAGGTTTTTATTTAACACTGTGGCTAGATTAACAAATATAAACAGACATCACCTGAACAAAATATTCCGTTACATCTAAATAGTAATGATTTCATGAATTTCTTCACTGAGAAAATAGAAAGCATCAGAAACACAATTGTAAATGTACAATCTTTGACAGCGTCTTATGATTCAGCCTCAATTATCGCCCCTCAAGAACAACTACAGCGCTTTACAACTATAGGACAGGAAGAGCTAAATAAACTTATCACTGCATGTAAACCAACAACATGTTTATTAGTATCCAATACCCACTAAACTACTGAAAGAAGTGTTACCTGTAGTGGAAGAGCCTCTTCTCAATATTATTAACTCGTCTCTATCTTTAGGACATGTTCCAAAAACATTCAAGCTGGCAGTTATAAACCTCTTATTAAGAAACCACAATTAGATCCAAATAACCTAGCAAATCACAGACCCATTTCAAATCTTCCATTTATGTCTAAAATACTAGAGAAAGTTGTGTCCGCTCAATTGTGCTCTTTCTTGCAAGAAAACGATATCTATGAAAAATTTCAGTCAGGATTCAGGCCACATCATAGCACAGAAACTGCGCTGGTTAAAATTACAAATGATTTACTTTTAGCTTCTGACCAAGGCTGTATCTCAATACTAGTTTTACTCGATCTTAGTGCTGCGTTCGACACTATAGATCATAAAATACTCTTAGATCGACTTCAAAATTACACTGGTGTACAGGACAGGCATTAAGCTGGTTTAGATCGTACCTATCAGACCGTTACCATTTTGTCCATTTAAATTGGGGAAAAATCAAAGATAACGTCAGTAAATTATGGAGTGCCGCAAGGATCTGTGTTAGGCCCTCTGCTATTCTCAATTTATATGCTGCCACTTGGTAATATTATAAGAAAACATGGAATAAGTTTCCACTGTTATGCTGATGACACTCAATTATATATTTCATCACGACCAGATGATAACACTAAATTATCTGAAATGACAGAGTGTGTTAAAGATATAAAATATTGGATGACGTGTAATATTTCTTCTATTAAATTCAGATAAAACGGAGGTATTACTGATTGGTCCAAAAAACTGCCCACAAAACCTCTTACAATACAACCTTAATCTAGATGGACGTCCTGTTACTTTATCCTCTACAGTAAAAGATCTGGGTGTTATACTAGACCGCAACTTGTCTTATGAAAATCATATTTCAAATGTCACAAGAACAGCTTTTTTCCACCTTAGAAACATTGCTAAGCTACGTAATATGCTATCAGTTTCTGATGCAGAAAAGTTAGTTCATGCATTCATGACCTCGAGACTAGATTACTGTAATGCTTTATTAGCTGGTTGTCCTGCTTCCTCCGTAAACAAGCTACAGTTAGTCCAAAATGCAGCTGCTAGAGTTCTTACTAGGTCAAGAAAATATGATCATATAACACCAATTTTATCATCTCTACACTGGTTACCTATTAAGTTCCGTATCAACTACAAAGTATTGTTACTGACCTATAAAGCCCTAAATGGTTTAGCTCCTGTGTATTTAAAGAGATCTTCTATCGCCATATAATCCATCGCACTCTTTAAGATCGCTAAATTCGAGGCTTCTGGTCGTACCTAGGATAACTAAGTCCACTAAAGGAGGGAGGGCGTTTTCACATCTAGCCCCTAAACTCTGGAATAGCCTTCCTGATACTGTCCGAGGCTCAGAGTTATCTCGTTATCTCGGGACGCCTGTCCCGAGATATAACTCAAATAGAGTTCGTCAGCTCCAGTTATGTATCCAGCCTCTCATGGAGACTTCAGATGCCCCAACGCCTGTGATGAGACGACTCGACGCCTGTGACGAGACGACCCAACGCCGGCGATATGTTATGCCATAAATTTTATGATTAACTAACTGTATTTTGTGTGTATATTTTTGAAATGCATTTTCTGTAAAGCTGCTTTGAAACAATATGTATTTGTGAAAAGCGCTATACAAATAAACTTGAATTGAATTGAATATTTACCCTCCTTGCGGTTGGAATCAGTTCATCAATGGTAGGATCAATTCATAGTCCTTAGGACAGTTAGTATAACGGCAGTATTCAACCATATTGTTAGAGGAACATGGCCAGAACACAAACAATATAACAAGTTAAGTGAAGGTTCAGTTTTGGAGGGCAGTTCATCATGTAAAAGAAGCATACTCCAGCCCTGAAACCTTTTATTTAAACACCTTTCTTTGCTCCTGGTGATACTCTGGGTATGACAGCTGCTGCTACTGCTGCTGGCACAGCAACTGGTTACACACAAACACAGAGAAATAAAAGTTGAAGACAGCAGATACAAAATAGACCATAGGTCATCATCAATTCTGACATTTTGGTCAGTGTAATAACAGTGTACTTACAGCTCTGCACTTGTAGCTTAGAAGGTGAGATGCCCAACATCGCCCTCTCCAGCTCTTCATCGTCATCCATCACTGTGGCACAGACAAGAATTTGTTTTCCAAATTTAGGATGAATTATAAGTATTTTTCACATGTATATTTTAACATGGCTGTATACAGGAAATATTTAAAAGTCTATTTCTGGTCATACATGAATAGTAATTTGATTCTAAAAAATTTAACAAAAATGTTAATAGGATAACCTACCCAGGGGTTTAGCTGGGGCCCTTGAGGCATGCTCAGCAGATGTCGAAGCAGTGGCAGATTCCTGCCTCTTCCGCAGGTACTTCTGCAACTTCCACATGCGTGTATCTGGGACGCAGCTCTTCCCCCAAGATGAAGTCTGCATAGCCATCAGCTCTGCCATCCCATATCTCCTTCCAGGTGCTCTTGGCCCGGGAACCAAAGCCAACCAGCTGGTCATCTTCCGACGAGGCTGACGCAACACCCACTCCACTGGCCTCATAGGCAAGAAGAGACTGGATCTCTCCAAAACTAAGAGCATAATTAACAAATGACTGTAGGCTGTCCTTGCCATGCCCCTCAGACATACAGATGCCTGATGCCTCCTCCTTCCTGAGGTTCTTGATGAGATACATAGTGTACCCTACATCATTCTCCAAAAGCCACCTGAAAGACTTCCCTTTATATTTCCCAAACTGCAGGATGTAGTCTCCCAGCACCTCCGTCCTGTCTGAGGCATCCCCTCCTCTCTGACGGACCACAGCCAGAGCATTCTGCCGCACAAGGTCCTCCCTCATGGCCACAGACTTGTCCTGCTGAGTGGGGTCCTCCTTAATCCGTCTAGCTTCTTTAGACGGCTCCTGGAGGAGAAATCCGAGTCGTCCCTTGCGGAACACAACACATATTCTCCCTGGGAAGAACATCATTTTCTTCTGCATCTTGATCTACCTTGAAAGAATAATATAATTGTAGGTTTAATTTACACATTTCTCAATACTTAGGTCACTTTTGCAAAACTCTTCACACAGTGAGCACAACATAAATATATCTCAACTGTGGATCATTTAAAATGACAAATATTGAGAAATGGATCACACAAGGGCTTGTTCAATCTTTTATCTCTGACCTTCAGTCACATACTGTAGTTCAAAAGGTCAAGAAGACAATACTTTTTCATACATTAAAAAAAAAAAATTTGAATGTTTTTAATGACATTCAAAAAATAATTTATGGTTTAGTCTGAGATGGTAATTAATACTGGGTTGTCAAGATTTTGGTTAGTGCAATGTATAATTAGTCAGACAGTAGGCCTATCTGTAGGCGAGTTATCAACACATTTAATGTATGCTATACATAGCTTATTTGACGTCACATTATGAAAACCATTCCCATAAATCTAAAAAACTATCATGTTCATTCATTTTTTAGCTCGTATTCACCACCATCTAAAACGAGCGTGCTGAGGTAACACATCAACACAACATTGTCAGAAACGGACTGACAAGTATATTTAACGTCATGACATGAAAACTATACACATTAATAATTAAAACGATCATGTTAATTCATTATTCGGCGCTTCATTTCATAACACGTCATCTCTTAACAAGCAACCTATGCTAGCTACAGTAACGTTACCAATATGACTGTACAATGAATAATAATATCAAACAACGTATCTTACCTTTGATAAATGGAAAATAAGTGTGGATGATGGTAGTGAGTCGATGTCTCCACAGAAGTTTGTCTGGAATAAAAGTTTTCAAAACGTAGCGCTTCTGTAAAAACTCGGAACAGCGCCAAAAGTCGTAGCGGCCAAAAATATATTGCATCCGTAGTGGTTTAGCACTACCATTGAAAATGAATGGGAAACGGTTTAGGGCCGTTTAGCTGAACAATCGATCAATGCCATGAAAACACGCAGTTTCTTCGTCAGATTCACGGATAGTTCATCGCGTTTTGAGGATGGCACGCTTCTCCGGTAAAGTCGTCCTCCAGATGATTTTGGACAGCGAGGAAGAATTCACCTTTTCCTCAGAGAAACGGTTGCATCTCAGACGGAGAACGGCTCCATTTTCAAGAGCGAATTGATCCAGCCGAAGATACAAGTTTGAGACGAGTAAGTTGTTTAGTGTTATATAATTCTTTTTCTGATTAGCCTATATAGAAATCATATGAATTTTCAGACTATATTATGCTTAGTTTTGGTTAGCTTTTGACATCTTACAGGAAAGATTACAATATCCCTAACATTCGTGTATATGGTAGTGTAAACTGTTTCAAGGTGATATTACTCTCTAAACATATTTGTATTATATTTTGATTAGCTTATAACACTGATTATCATGCTAAAAATACGGACTTTTGCGTAATTGTCACATGTCTGTCCTGTCTGGTGATGCACATGGGTGTTTTGTTATTTTGGGGCCATGTGCTCTTGTCATTGTCTGGTCCCTCCACCTTGTTATCTGATTATTGGTTTAGTTGTCCCACCTGTCCTGCTCGTTACCCTCCTTGTTTACCTCCCTATTTAGTCTTCCTGTGTTTGCTGTCCTGTGCTGGTTCGTTGTACATGTTACGTGTTTCGTGTGTACCTACCCGTTGTTTCTCCGTGTTGGAGTTGTACCTTACCTTTTTGTCTTCTTAATAAATCACACTGCATTTGAATCCACGTCTCTCGTCTCCCACCCGTGACAGATAGAACCAGCCACATGTGGATTCAGCAGAGCGAACTTTGTCCGGCAGAGAGGGAGAATGGGATCTCCCTATTCAAATATTTTTCGATGTGCGCCCAAAGGAATTTGGAGAGTAATTCCTCGTCACTGGATCCGTCCAGCGTTGGGACGTCATCGGTGGTTTCGGCCAGCCTAGAGTCTTCAGGCAACCGTCGGGGAGGACGGAGGAGGAGGAGGAGATCTGCGCCGGCCCAGTCAGAGGCCGTGCACGTCCCGTCTGACCAGTCAGAGACCACTCACGTTCCGTCTGCCCAGTCAGAGACCGTTCGTGTCCCGTCTGCCCAGTCAGAGACCGTTCGTGTCCCGTCTGCCCAGTCAGAGACCGTTCGTGTCCCGTCTGCCCAGTCAGAGTTCGTGTCTGCTGTTCCTGAGTCAGAGCCAGTGTCTGCTGTTCCTGAGTCGGAGCCAGTGTCTGCTGTTCCTGAGTCGGAGCCAGTGTCTGCTGTTCCTGAGTCGGAGCCAGTGTCTGCTGTTCCTGAGTCGGAGCCAGTGTCTGCTGTTCCTGAGTCGGAGCCAGTGTCTGCTGTTCCTGAGTCGGGTCTGGTGGTTCCGATTTCGGTGGTCCGGAGACGGAGGAGGAGAAGGAGAAGAGCCTCTTCATCGGGTCGTCTGGTGGTTTCTAACCCAGAGACCAGCCCCGAGCTGCTCGCCCTGCCGGCCCCGCCCGAGCTGCTCGCCCTGCCGTCCCCGCCCGAGCTTTTCGCCCTGCCGGCCCCGCCCGAGCTGCTCGCCCTGCCGGCCCCGCCCGAGCTTTTCGCCCTGCCGGCCCCGCCCGAGCTTTTCGCCCTGCCGGCCCCGCCCGAGCTGCTCGCCCTGCCGGCCCCGCCCGAGCTTTTCGCCCTGCCGGCCCCGCCCGAGCTGCTCGCCCTGCCGGCCCCGCCCGAGCTTTTCGCCCTGCCGGCCCCGCCCGAGCTGCTCGCCCTGCCGGCCCCGCCCGAGCTGCTCGCCCTGCCGGCCCCGCCCGAGCTGCTCGCCCTGGTTCCTGAGCCGGTGGAGCCGGTGTCTGTTGCTGTTCCTGAGCCGGTGTCTTTTGCTGTTCCTGAGCCGGTTGCTGTTGTTGTTCCTGAGCCGGTGGTGTCTGTTCCAGTTCCTGAGCCGGTGGTGCCTGTTGCAGTTCCTAAGCCGGTGGTGCCTGTTGCAGTTCCTGAGCCGGTGGTGTCTGTTGCAGTTCCTGAGCCGGTGGTGTCTGTTGCAGTTCCTGAGCCGGTGGTGTCTGTTGCAGTTCCTGAGCCGGTGGTGTCTGTTGCTGTTGCAGTTCCGGAGCCGGTGGTGTCTGTTGCTGTTGCAGTTCCGGAGCCGGTGGTGTCTGTTGCTGTTGCAGTTCCTGAGCCGGTGGTGTCTGTGACTGTTCCTGAGCAACGGTCTGTTCCTGTTCCGCTTTGGTCTTCATCGCCATGGCTGCCCGAGTGGTCGTCTTCACCCTGTTCGTCTCTGCCCTGGCAGCCAGATGGACTGTCGTCTTCGCCCTGGCCGCCCGAAGGGTCTTCACCGTAATGTTTTGTTTTCCTACTCCTTCAGGGATTCTGCTTGTTAAGATCAGGTTCTCTTACGTAGAGTTCTCTCCTACTGCGTTCGAAAGACGCTACGGGAAAGATATTTCTTTTTCGAGATTGAAGCCTAAAAATTAATCCTTAATTTTGTAAAATATTGTAAAACGCTTTTCTGTAGCATACATCCTTAGGCGGAGCAAATCGCGCGCCCATTGGCTGCTCCGCCAGAAAAGCACAGCCTATGCGAGGCCAGTGACGCTGACCAATGAGGACGCTTCGCGCCCTTCTGCGTCATCTCCCGCCAAAACGGGCGTGGTCTAGGCCTATAAATACAAGCATAGCTGTCTCCCACTCTGATTTTCTATTCTTCACGAAGCTACACGCATCGTAGGACTGGATTCGAGCCGCCACCGCCGTTTGGAACAAGCACCTCAGCAGGACGAGCCCCTTATCTGAAGCCGCCGTCTTCGCCGCCTTCAGCCGCCTTTCCCTGCAGCGCTTCTCCGGCGTGGAATATCCTTTTCACTTTGTGTGTGTTTTGTGTGTGTGTTCGCCCCGGCGTCACACATTTTTTTCTCACAGAGTAACGAGTGTCTTTTTAAAAGATGCCTCGAGATTCCTGCGGCTCCTGCCGAGCCGTGCTCATCGACGGGGACCACCACGTGTTGTGTGTTTCCTGCTTGGGCGAGGCAGCTATCGCATGCAGCTATCGCTCTCGGTGATGGCGGCTGCCATCACTGCGACATGATGCCAATCGCGACTCTGCGGACTCGCCTTGCGTCATTCGCAGAAGCTGCTCACCCACCTCCTGTAGCGCCGCGCCGTAAAAAGCGCCGCGCTCAGCGGGTCCCGGAACCTCCCTCCACAAGGAGCTCGCCGCCGCCGCCGCTAGCTCCTCTCACTGCTTCGTTGGAGTCGCTCACCGACGGACAACGGCCGCAGCCCGCCGCCTTGTCCGTCATGGACGAGGACCAGCAAGCCGTATCTGAGGGGGATGACGACTGCTGTTTGCTTCTCGCTTCGGGAAGCGAGGGATGGGCGAGCTCCGTGGACCTCCCCTCCCCCGCTGTTCCGGAACGCCGAGGAGGGAAGATCAGCATCGAGGCAGAGCTGATGCGTCTGCTCACACAGGCCGTGTCGAGCCTCGGCCTCGATTGGTCGACGCCCGAAGAGCCTGCTTTCAACCGGCTGGATGGCTGCTTCCTCTCTGGAGACCGCGCTTCGCCCCCCTCCAGACACGCCCCGTTTCTTCCTGAGCTTCACAAAGAGGTGGCGAAATCTTGGAAGGCGTCATTTTCAGCCAGGGTACGTACCTCTGCCTCGCCAGCATTCTCCGTTGTAGACGGTGCTCGACAGAGGATACCTCCCTCCGGTCGAGGAGGCCGTAGCGACTCACCTTTGCCCACCCTCTGCTGGATGGCGGGCTAAGGGAGTCCTACCATCCAAAGCTTTCCGCACGTCGTCAGCTCTGAATGACCGCGTGTACTCCGCCGCCGGACAAGCTGCATCGGCGCTGCACACCATGGCGGTGCTTCAGATCCACCAGGCCAACCTCCTCCGCAAGCTAGACGAGGAAGGCCCGGGCGCGATCAACGTACTGGACTTGCGTAGCGCCACAGACCTCGCTCTTCGTGCTACAAAGTCCGCCGCACACGCCATCGGCAGGATTATGGCCTCAGCAACTGTTTCTGAGAGACATTTGTGGCTGACGCTTTCTGAAATGGCGGAGTCAGAGCGCTCTGCGTTCCTTGACGCTCCCATTTCAGCAACTGGCCTCTTCGGATCGTCCGTCAAGGACTTCGCGGACCGATTCGCCGAGGTACAGAAAACTTCGCAGGCCTGCCAAAGCGCTCCAGTTCCGCAACAGGCCGCCCTAAACAGCCGCCTGCCCGAACTCAGCAGCGCCCCGTGCCCGCCGCGCCAGCCCAGCAGCAACAGGCCCGAGAGAGACCACAGTCTCGCTCCGCCGGACGCCGCCCGCCACCCGCGTGGTCCTCGGCCCAAGATCACACTCAAGCCCGAGGCCTCGGCGCCATCCTAGCCCTGCTAGGAAAAAGACGGTGTTCGGGTCCCGCTGCGGCCGGACTTCCACCCAAGATTCCCGCTCGTACAGCCCTAAGTTCCGTGTTTGTACCAGTGTACTCAGCAGCCAACAAACCGGCCGTAAAGCCCGTTTGCCTGCACACAAACGCCGTTTTCACGGCGACCCAGATAAATATAAAAAAGAGTTTAATTTCTGGTGTTCCGTGCACGGCCGATGGTGTAGTGTGTAACTGCAATGCCCACCCAGTGCCTATTCATTCACACAAGCACAGCCCCGTACAACACAGGGTTCGCACACATAAAATCGACTCATGTCGATTGTGCTTTACATGTAGTGAGCGTGCCCACTGCCGAGTGCCCACAACCACTACACACTGCACGTTCCGCGGTTTCTGTAAAAACGAAACTAACGAACGGTCAGTCAGTTCACAAACACAGTATTCCCGGTGTTATAAAGGTGCCCGCTACCACGCGCCCACATTTATTCACAAATATAACGAGCCCTACGGAGCTCGCACCGCGCGCTCTTTCTCAACTCAAAGAGCCGAGCGCGCGCGGGATGCATACTGTGTTAAACATGCCCCCCGCCTCAGACGCCACGGCGTCCATGTTACAGCACACGGTTGCTCTCGTGTCGCCGCCATTTCGCGACCAGGGCCCAGATTACATTCAACCCCTAGTCACGCGTGCAGATGCATGGGAAAGACTTCCCGGGGTCTCAGAATGGGTGCTAGAGACTATAAAAAGAGGCTATTCGCTACAGTTTCATCAACGCCCTCCCCGTTACACGGAGAGAGTCGAAACCACGGTGAAAGCAGAAGTAGCACATCTACTTCAAGCCGAAATGGCGAAGCTATTGAGAAAAGGGGCCATAGAGCCTTTATCTCAAGCTCAGAGCGAAGGGGGTCTGTACAGCAGATATTTCCTGGTACCGAAAAAAGACGGGGGTCTCAGACCCATTTTAGATCTGAGGCATCTGAACAAAGCGCTAACAAAGCGAAAGTTCAGAATGCTCACGACCAGAAAGATCCTCGCGCAGATTCGCCGAGGAGACTGGTTTATGGCAATAGATCTGAAAGACGCGTATTTTCACATACAAATTGCGTCAAGTCACAGGCGATTTTTGAGATTCGCCTTCGAGGGCCGGGCATATCAGTACACAGTCCTGCCATTCGGCCTGTCCCTAGCACCTCGTACATTTACAGTGTGCATGGACGCGGCGCTGGCACCCCTGAGACTCCGAGGCGTTCGAATTCTGAATTATTTGGACGATTGGCTGATTCTGGCTCAATCCGCTTCAGAACTCGCTCGCCACAAGACACTAATACTCAATCACCTCGAGTGCTTAGGTCTGAGAGTCAATTGGGAGAAAAGTTCACTGTTTCCCAGTCAAAGGATCTCCTTTTTAGGACTGGATCTGAACTCGCTGTCTATGACAGCACGGCTGTCATCACAGCGCAGGCAAAACACCCTGCAAATGGCGAAATCCTTCCGCAGCGGCCATATAGTGCCGCTCAAGAGATTTCAGAAAATGCTATGGCCTCAGCCTCAACAGTAATACAGTTGGGCCTGCTGCGCATGCGCCCACTGCAGTTCTGGCTGAGAGCGCGCGTACCGCGCCGAGCATGGGTTTACGGTCGCTATCGCCTCAAGGTCAATCAGGAATGCATTTCAGCCCTGACACCATTGAGAGCGTCAGACTGGTACCGGTCAGGTGTAAGCCTGGGGACTTCCTCGAGCCTGAAGGTGGTGTCCACGGACGCGTCCACCTCGGGCTGGGGAGCGCTGCTCGACGGCAGACCGTTCTTTGGCCAGTGGGCAGAACGAGTCGAACTACCGCACATAAACTGCCTGGAAATGATGGCGGTGGACTTTGCGCTTTTGTCCCCGGATAAAAGGGCACCACGTCCTGGTCCGTTCGGACAACATGTCGGTAGTAGCCTACATAAACCGCCAGGGTGGCGTGAGATCCCGGAACCTCTTCAGGTTGACGGAACGCATACTGGTATGGGCCCAGCACAACCTGCGCTCGCTGAGAGCAATGCATGTGCCGGGCCACCTGAACGTAGGCCCAGACAGACTCTCACGGAACAACGTTCCTACAGGAGAGTGGTCCCTACACGCACAGACAGTGCGTCTGCTGTGGGAAACGTTCGGCAGAGCGGAAATAGACCTGTTTGCAAACCAGGAAAACGCTCACTGCCCGGAATTCTTTTCGAAGAGCGCGAATGCGCTGGCCAGTGTCTGGCCCCGCCGTCCGCTCTATGCTTTTCCTCCTGTCTCACTCCTGCCTCAAGTGCTGGAGCCGTATCAGGAAAAGCGCATGCTCAGTGCTTCTTGTCGCTCCATACTGGACGAATCAACCCTGGTTTCCAGTTTTGATGCGACTAAAGAGTAATGCCCCGTGGCCGATTCCAGTGAGGAGAGACCTCCTCTCGCAGGCCAAGGGCTCGATTTTGCTTCCTCGCCCGGATCTATGGTCCCTACATGTGTGGGCCATAAACGGGTACCCGCTAACCTCCCAAAGGGAGTGTTAGACACGATCGAACAGGCTAGGGCCCCGTCTACTAGACGGCTCTACGCTTCCAAATGGTCGGTGTTCTCTTGTTGGTGTTCAGACCAGGGTCTGTCACCACTTCAGTGCGGGGAAACGGAGATTCTCTCCTTCCTGCAAGAGCTATTGGATAAGGGAAGGACCCCATCCACGCTCAAAGTCTATGTGGCAGCCATATCAGCGTTCGTTAATCCAGCGCTTGGCCATTCACTGGGCAGAAACGACCTGGTGGTCCGTTTCCTTATAGGAGCCAGGAGGTTAAATCCTCCAATGCCTCCTTCAGTCCCCGTTTGGGACCTTTCTACGGTGTTGAATGCTATGAAAGGGACCCCTTTTGAGCCTATTCACTCAGTTGACTTGAAGCACCTGTCTTTCAAGACTGTGTTTCTTTTGGCTCTCGCTTCAGTGAAGCGTGTGGGGGATTTGCAAGCGCTCTCAGTTAGAGCCTCTTGTATGGAGTTCGGGCCCAACGACTCTGTAGTCGTGTTGAAACCGAAGCATGGGTACGTACCTAAATCAACAACCCTGTTCAGGGCTCAGGTCATCTCCCTGTCGGCTCTGCCGGCCTCTGAGGACGGAAATAGCTCCCTTTGCCTGGTCAGGGCATTAAGAGCTTATGTGTCCCGCTCCGCTGTTTTTCGACAGTCGGAGCAGCTCTTTGTTTCGTTCAGTGGACGCTCTAAGGGGCGAGCGAAACAGAGTCTATCTCGATGGGTAGTGGACGCCATTGCGCTAGCCTATGCATCTAGAGGTTTGGAATGCCCCCCTGGGCATTAGAGCACATTCTACTAGAGGCATGGCCTCTTCGTGGGCTTGGTATAGCGGAATCTCGTTACAAGATATCTGTATGGCGGCAGGCTGGGCCTCCCCGTCTACATTTATAAGGTTCTATAACCTAGAGGTTCCTGCGTTGCAGGCTAAACTGCTCTCGGTCTAGAAGACTATATATTGTGTTCCTGCCCCGCGCTGCAGCCCAGGTCACTCCAATGTTTTAAGCATCACTCACTGACAATGTGTCCCATGAGCATGCTATTACCCCTCATATATATCTAATATTTCATATACATGTTATTATGCCCTTAGGGGCATTACTATAAAGGGATGATGCTAATTTTTAGCCGCTCTCCTTATACATTCTTGGTGTAGGCGCTTGTATACCAGGGCATGCGCACCCTCGGGTGTCTGTGTCGGTCCAAGAGCACGCACGGCGTGTTACAGGGGTTCCCGTAGCGTCTTTCGACGCAGTAGGAGAGAACTCTACGTAAGAGAACGTACTCGGTTACTGACATAACCTCGGTTCTCTCTAGGAGAGGGAACGAGTACTGCGTCTCAGGCCGTGCGTGCCCACGCTGCGTCGCTTCTGTGACGAAAATCAGAGTGGGAGACAGCTATGCTTGTATTTATAGGCCTAGACCACGCCCGTTTCGGCGGGAGATGACGCAGAAGGGCGCGAAGCGTCCTCATTGGTCAGCGTCACTGGCCTCGCATAGGCTGTGCTTTTCTGGCGGAGCAGCCAATGGGCGCGCGATTTGCTCCGCCTAAGGTTGTATGCTACAGAAAAGCATTTTACAATATTTTACAAAATTAAGGATTCATTTTTCTCGAAAAATAAATATCTTTCACGTAGCGTCTTTCGACGCAGTACTCGTTCCCTCTCCTAGAGAGAACCGAGGTTACGTTAGTAACCGAGTACGTTTCATTCAGTAATGCTCAATCACTCAATTTGCTTTGTACCTTTTAGGAGAACGTTAGGGGAACCAAATTATAACTATCCGCCGAAAAGATTATTGTAACTTCCTAGTAATATTCTCGGGATGTTTGTAGAACAAAAGATTTCTAGCTGGGACAAGCTTACAGTCGGAGTGGCTTTAGAAACACTGTAGATTTTATGACCCAACAAATGATTTTTAGGAAACAAAGTATTTTATTTTTATTATTTTCAATTATAGCATTCATTGTAGTGTAGAGACAATTATTTGACTTAAATTAGTTGAGGGAGCCGTTTACCCAATTGAATTTTAACCCATTCGTGCTAACTCCAAACTTGCGTGTCAAAACTGTTATCTGTGTTATGTTCTGGAACGTGTTTGCGCCACAGTTTATCAACCTCAACCGAGCGCATACGTTTTTATTATACCATGGTCTGGGTGAATACTCGATTCTGATTGGCTGCAGGGCCAATTAAAAAGTGATAGAGGACACCTAAATAAACTGTCAGGCATAACCAAGGAAAGTTATTGTTTGTAACTTGTAACTTTAGATTTCGATTGTAAAACTAATTAAAATATAAACTATTGTTTTTAAAATGTGTTATTTGGCAAGTGACCATGGTATAAGCGGGTTAATGCCCTTCGAGGTGTCCATTGTCAGGTTTTAATGGACTTCGGCAGAGGCAACCGTCCTCCGCTGTGCATCGGCCGGTTCACACCTCGCCGTCGTCCATTAAAACCTGACAATGGACACCTCGTCGGGCATTAACCCTTTTTAGCGTTGGCCTAAAATTCGCATGTCTCTGTTTTTCAGACCAAGATGTCGGAGGGCGAGCAGCCATTAGAAAACGCGCAGGACGACGGCAATGATGACAGAGAAGATGTCTTCAGCATGGAGGAGCTCTGCTTAAGGCTCGACACTATGAGGGACTTTTTTTCTCCAGCAGCTGAAGGCCATAAGAGACTCGCTGTTTTCATCTCAGACCAAGGTGCACGAGGATTTAAAAGCCTTCAAGGAGTCCATCTTGACAGAGGAGCTGAATTCCTACAGAGAGGAGCTAGAGGCAAAGGTAACATCTGACCTCCAGCTGCTGAAGGAAAACTGCAATTCTGCTAAACGTGGTGTTGAAGAAATGGTGAAGGTCGTTGGGGAATCTGTGACCAAGAGGATGGACACAGTGGACAGGATACTCGACACGCTGGCTTCGAGGATCACTGCAATGGAAGCGGTGGTCTGCAACATGGTGCCTTCTTCTGAAGCGAGCACCGCCGTGCTCATGGCCTTTTGAGCAGAGCTGAAGCACCTTCATCCACCCAGGTGACAGATGTGGGACAAGACACGGAGATCTTCCTGGACCTTCAGAGTGTGGCCTCTTCATCTCCAATCAGCCCTGGTCAGCGTGCGGTGTTGACCACAGCAACGTCCTTTGAATCCAGCTCTGACCAGACCCCAGAACTAGATGAAGCACTTTACTCCACCCAGGTGACAGATGTGGGACGCGACATTGAGATCTTGGACCTTCAGAGTGCGGCCTCTCCGTCTCAGATCGGCCCAAGTCAGCTTGCGGTGTTGACCACAGCAACGTCCTTCGAATCCAGCCCTGACCAGACCCCAGAACTAGATGAAGAGCTTTCCTCCACCCAGGTTTCGGATGTGGGACGCGACGCGGAGGTCTCCCTGGACCTTCAGAGTTTACCTCTCGCCCAGGCCGGTTCCTCGGGACTTCAGAGACAGCCCCCCGCTATGCACAAGCTGGCCCAGTCTCCAGAAGATCTGGAACCCGAACTTTCTGCCAAAATAAGGCCCTACATGAGACTGAGGCACACAAGACAGGAGAAACTTACAGGACTCCAGGCTGCATTCTTCAATCTCCAAATGGACAGGCTGAACATTACTGGTATGTTTACATTTTCCTTTCTCTTGTACGCTGAGGCTAAATGTATAAATATTTGGGAGTTAACTTGTTTGTTTGAAAATTTATTTTTTATGTTTTATCCAGACACCAAGGGCCTCGCAGACAAGGCAGAAGTCATAAAAGTAGCTGGTGAGAGACACGGAGTCTGGAGTCCTGGCTGGAGCCCTAGGGGGACCAAGGATCTTCAGGTGTACATCTGAGAGAGAATCGAGACCACTTTGAAGAGAAGGAGAAGAAGTGAGCTGGTTGTGGATCTGAGAAACAAAAATTAAACCAAAGTTTCTAGTGTTCGAGCATCAAAAAACGTAACACCCTGACACTTTAGTACTATATACTCCATTTTGCACACTAGTTCATTGTTGGTTGTTCTTAAAATGCATATAGTTTGACTGAAGTTTTTATACGTACTATACTCCATTTTGCACACTAGTTCATTGTTGGTTGTTCTTAAAATGCATATATTTTGACTGAAATTGTTATACACGAGTAATATACTCCATTTTGCACACTAGTTCATTGTTGATTGTTCTTAAAATGCATATATTTTGACTGAAGTTTTTATACATGAGTAATATACTCCATTTTGCACACTAGTTCATTGTTGATTGTTCTTATATATTTTGACTGAAGTTTTTATACATGAGTAATATACTCCATTTTGCACTCTAGTTCATTGTTGATTGTTCTTAAAATGCATATATTTTGACTGAAGTTTTTATACATGAGTAATACACTCATTTGCACACTAGTTCATTGTTGATTGTTCTTAAAATGCATATATTTTGACTGAAGTTTTTATACATGAGTAATATACTCCATTTTGCACACTAGTTCATTGTTAGTTGTTCTTAAAATGCATATATTTTGACTGAAGTTTTTATACATGAGTAATATACTCCATTTTGAACACAAATTCATTGTTGATTGTTCTTAAAATGCATATATTTTGACTGAAGTTTTTATACATGAGTAATATACTCCATTTTGCAGACTAGGTCATTGTTGGTTGTTCTTAAAATGCATATATTTTGACTGAAGTTTTTA
The DNA here is from genome assembly GCA_033366665.1 of Phoxinus dragarum. Lineage (NCBI taxonomy): Eukaryota > Metazoa > Chordata > Actinopteri > Cypriniformes > Leuciscidae > Phoxinus > Phoxinus dragarum. Next base: position 87,565 of record JARPMJ010001218.1, on the reverse strand, counting down.
TACATGAGTAATACACTCATTTGCACACTAGTTCATTGTTGATTGTTCTTAAAATGCATATATTTTGACTGAAGTTTTTATACATGAGTGATATACTCCATTTTGCACACTAGTTCATTGTTAGTTGTTCTTAAAATGCATATATTTTGACTGAAGTTTTTATACATGAGTAATATACTCCATTTTGCAGACTAGGTCATTGTTGGTTGTTCTTAAAATGCATATATTTTGACTGAAGTTTTTATACATGAGTAATATACTCCATTTTGAACACTAGTTCATTGTTGGTTGTTCTTAAAATGCATATATTTTGACTGAAGTTTTTATACATGAGTAATATACTCCATTTTGAACACCAATTCATTGTTGATTGTTCTTAAAATGCATATATTTTGACTGAAGTTTTTATACATGAGTAATATACTCCATTTTGAACACCAATTCATTGTTGATTGTTCTTAAAATGCATATATTTTGACTGAAGTTTTTATACATGAGTAATATACTCCATTTTGCAGACTAGGTCATTGTTGGTTGTTCTTAAAATGCATATATTTTGACTGAAGTTTTTATACATGAGTAATATACTCCATTTTGAACACTAGTTCATTGTTGGTTGTTCTTAAAATGCATATATTTTGACTGAAGTTTTTATACATGAGTAATATACTCCATTTTGAACACTAGTTCATTGTTGGTTGTTCTTAAAATGCATATATTTTGACTGAAGTTTTTATACATGAGTAATATACTCCATTTTGCACACTAGTTCATTGTTGGTTGTTCTTAAAATGCATATATTTTGACTGAAGTTTTTATACATGAGTAATATACTCCATTTTGCAGACTAGGTCATTGTTGGTTGTTCTTAAAATGCATATATTTTGACTGAAGTTTTTATACATGAGTAATATACTCCATTTTGCAGACTAGGTCATTGTTGGTTGTTCTTAAAATGCATATATTTTGACTGAAGTTTTTATACATGAGTAATATACTCCATTTTGAACACTAGTTCATTGTTGGTTGTTCTTAAAATGCATATATTTTGACTGAAGTTTTTATACATGAGTAATATACTCCATTTTGCACACTAGTTCATTGTTGGTTGTTCTTAAAATGCATATATTTTGACTAGTTTTTATACACAAGTAATATACTCCATTTTGAACACTAGTTCATTGTTGGTTGTTCTTAAAATGCATATATTTTGACTGAAGTTTTTATACACGAGTAATATACTCCATTTTGCACACTAGTTCATTGTTGGTTGTTCTTAAAATGCATATATTTTGACTGAAGTTTTTTATACATGAGTAATATACTCCATTTTGCACACTAGTTCATTGTTGATTGTTCTTATATATTTTTACTGAAGTTTTTATACATGAGTAATATACTCTATTTTGCAGACTAGTTCATTGTTGATTGTTCTTAAAATGCATATATTTTGACTGAAGTTTTTATACATGAGTAATATACTCCATTTTGAACACTAGTTCATTGGTTGTTCTTAAAATGCATATATTTTGACTGAAGTTTTTATACATGAGTAATATACTCCATTTTGAACACTAGTTCATTGTTGGTTGTTCTTAAAAATGCATATATTTTGACTGAAGTTTTTATACATGAGTAATATACTCCATTTTGCACACTAGTTCATTGTTGGTTGTTCTTAAAATGCATATATTTTGACTGAAGTTTTTAAACATGAGTAATATACTCCATTTTGCACACTAGTTCATTGTTGGTTGTTCTTAAAATGCATATATTTTGACTGAAGTTTTTATACATGAGTAATATACTCCATTTTGCAGACTAGGTCATTGTTGGTTGTTCTTAAAATGCATATATTTTGACTGAAGTTTTTATACATGAGTAATATACTCCATTTTGCACACTAGTTCATTGTTGGTTGTTCTTAAAATGCATATATTTTGACTGAAGTTTTTATACATGAGTAATACACTCCATTTTGCACACTAGTTCATTGTTGGTTGTTCTTAAAATGCATATATTTTGACTGAAGTTTTTATACATGAGTAATACACTCCATTTTGCACACTAGTTCATTGTTGGTTGTTCTTAAAATGCATATATTTTGACTGAAATTTTTATACATGAGTAATATACTCCATTTTGCACACTAGTTCATTGTTTATTGTTCTTAAAATGCATATATTTTGACTGAAGTTTTTATACATGAGTAATATACTCCATTTTGCACACTAGTTCATTGTTGGTTGTTCTTAAAATGCATATATTTTGACTGAAGTTTTTATACATGAGTAATATACTCCATTTTGCAGACTAGTTCATTGTTGATTGTTCTTAAAATGCATATATTTTTACTGAAGTTTTTATACATGAGTAATATACTCCATTTTGCACACTAGTTCATTGTTGATTGTTCTTAAAATGCATATATTTTTACTGAAGTTTTTATACATGAGTAATACACTCCATTTTGCACACTAGTTCATTGTTGGTTGTTCTTAAAATGCATATATTTTGACTGAAGTTTTTATACATGAGTAATACACTCCATTTTGCACACTAGTTCATTGTTGGTTGTTCTTAAAATGCATATATTTTGACTGAAATTTTTATACATGAGTAATATACTCCATTTTGCACACTAGTTCATTGTTTATTGTTCTTAAAATGCATATATTTTGACTGAAGTTTTTATACATGAGTAATATACTCCATTTTGCACACTAGTTCATTGTTGGTTGTTCTTAAAATGCATATATTTTGACTGAAGTTTTTATACATGAGTAATATACTCCATTTTGCAGACTAGTTCATTGTTGATTGTTCTTAAAATGCATATATTTTTACTGAAGTTTTATACATGAGTAATATACTCCATTTTGCACACTAGTTCATTGTTGGTTGTTCTTAAAATGCATATATTTTGACTAGTTTTTATACACAAGTAATATACTCCATTTTGAACACTAGTTCATTGTTGGTTGTTCTTAAAATGCATATATTTTGACTGAAGTTTTTATACACGAGTAATATACTCCATTTTGCACACTAGTTCATTGTTGGTTGTTCTTAAAATGCATATATTTTGACTGAAGTTTTTATACATGAGTAATATACTCCATTTTGCACACTAGTTCATTGTTGATTGTTCTTATATATTTTTACTGAAGTTTTTATACATGAGTAATATACTCTATTTTGCAGACTAGTTCATTGTTGATTGTTCTTAAAATGCATATATTTTGACTGAAGTTTTTATACATGAGTAATATACTCCATTTTGAACACTAGTTCATTGTTGGTTGTTCTTAAAATGCATATATTTTGACTGAAGTTTTTATACATGAGTAATATACTCCATTTTGAACACTAGTTCATTGTTGGTTGTTCTTAAAATGCATATATTTTGACTGAAGTTTTTATACATGAGTAATATACTCCATTTTGCACACTAGTTCATTGTTGGTTGTTCTTAAAATGCATATATTTTGACTGAAGTTTTTATACATGAGTAATATACTCCATTTTGCAGACTAGGTCATTGTTGGTTGTTCTTAAAATGCATATATTTTGACTGAAGTTTTTATACATGAGTAATATACTCCATTTTGAACACTAGTTCATTGTTGGTTGTTCTTAAAATGCATATATTTTGACTGAAGTTTTTATACATGAGTAATATACTCCATTTTGAACACTAGTTCATTGTTGGTTGTTCTTAAAATGCATATATTTTGACTGAAGTTTTTATACATGAGTAATATACTCCATTTTGCACACTAGTTCATTGTTGGTTGTTCTTAAAATGCATATATTTTGACTGAAGTTTTTATACATGAGTAATATACTCCATTTTGCACACTAGTTCATTGTTGGTTGTTCTTAAAATGCATATATTTTGACTGAAGTTTTTATACATGAGTAATATACTCCATTTTGCACACTAGTTCATTGTTGATTGTTCTTAAAATGCATATATTTTGACTGAAGTTTTTATACATGAGTAATATACTCCATTTTGCACACTAGTTCATTGTTGGTTGTTCTTAAAATGCATATATTTTGACTGAAGTTTTTATACATGAGTAATACACTCCATTTTGCACACTAGTTCATTGTTGGTTGTTCTTAAAATGCATATATTTTGACTGAAGTTTTTATACATGAGTAATATACTCCATTTTGCACACTAGTTCATTGTTGGTTGTTCTTAAAATGCATATATTTTGACTGAAGTTTTTATACATGAGTAATATACTCCATTTTGCACACTAGTTCATTGTTGGTTGTTCTTAAAATGCATATATTTTGACTGAAGTTTTTATACATGAGTAATATACTCCATTTTGCACACTAGTTCATTGTTGGTTGTTCTTAAAATGCATATATTTTTACTGAAGTTTTTATACATGAGTAATATACTCCATTTTGCACACTAGTTCATTGTTGGTTGTTCTTAAAATGCATATATTTTGACTAGTTTTTATACACAAGTAATATACTCCATTTTGAACACTAGTTCATTGTTGGTTGTTCTTAAAATGCATATATTTTGACTGAAGTTTTTATACACGAGTAATATACTCCATTTTGCACACTAGTTCATTGTTGGTTGTTCTTAAAATGCATATATTTTGACTGAAGTTTTTATACATGAGTAATATACTCCATTTTGCACACTAGTTCATTGTTGGTTGTTCTTAAAATGCATATATTTTGACTGAAGTTTTTATACATGAGTAATATACTCCATTTTGCACACTAGTTCATTGTTGGTTGTTCTTAAAATGCATATATTTTGACTGAAGTTTTTATACATGAGTAATATACTCCATTTTGAACACTAGTTCATTGTTGGTTGTTCTTAAAATGCATATATTTTGACTGAAGTTTTTATACATGAGTAATATACTCCATTTTGCACACTAGTTCATTGTTGGTTGTTCTTAAAATGCATATATTTTGACTGAAGTTTTTATACATGAGTAATATACTCCATTTTGCACACTAGTTCATTGTTGGTTGTTCTTAAAATGCATATATTTTGACTGAAGTTTTTATACATGAGTAATATACTCCATTTTGAACACTAGTTCATTGTTGGTTGTTCTTAAAATGCATATATTTTGACTGAAGTTTTTATACATGAGTAATATACTCCATTTTGCACACTAGTTCATTGTTGGTTGTTCTTAAAATGCATATATTTTGACTGAAGTTTTTATACATGAGTAATATACTCCATTTTGCACACTAGTTCATTGTTGGTTGTTCTTAAAATGCATATATTTTGACTGAAGTTTTTATACATGAGTAATATACTCCATTTTGCAGACTAGTTCATTGTTGGTTGTTCTTAAAATGCATATATTTTGACTGAAGTTTTTATACATGAGTAATATACTCCATTTTGAACACTAGTTCATTGTTGGTTGTTCTTAAAATGCATATATTTTGACTGAAGTTTTTATACATGAGTAATATACTCCATTTTGCACACTAGTTCATTGTTGGTTGTTCTTAAAATGCATATATTTTGACTGAAGTTTTTATACATGAGTAATATACTCCATTTTGCACACTAGTTCATTGTTGGTTGTTCTTAAAATGCATATATTTTGACTGAAGTTTTTATACATGAGTAATATACTCCATTTTGCACACTAGTTCATTGTTGGTTGTTCTTAAAATGCATATATTTTGACTGAAGTTTTTATACATGAGTAATATACTCCATTTTGAACACTAGTTCATTGTTGGTTGTTCTTAAAATGCATATATTTTGACTGAAGTTTTTATACATGAGTAATATACTCCATTTTGCACACTAGGTCATTGTTGGTTGTTCTTAAAATGCATATATTTTGACTGAAGTTTTTATACATGAGTAATATACTCCATTTTGAACACTAGTTCATTGTTGGTTGTTCTTAAAATGCATATATTTTGACTGAAGTTTTTATACATGAGTAATATACTCCATTTTGAACACTAGTTCATTGTTGGTTGTTCTTAAAATGCATATATTTTGACTGAAGTTTTTATACATGAGTAATTTACTCCATTTTGCACACTAGTTCATTGTTGGTTGTTCTTAAAATGCATATATTTTGACTGAAGTTTTTATACATGAGTAATATACTCCATTTTGCAGACTAGGTCATTGTTGGTTGTTCTTAAAATGCATATATTTTGACTGAAGTTTTTATACATGAGTAATATACTCCATTTTGCACACTAGTTCATTGTTGGTTGTTCTTAAAATGCATATATTTTGACTGAAGTTTTTATACATGAGTAATACACTCCATTTTGCACACTAGTTCATTGTTGGTTGTTCTTAAAATGCATATATTTTGACTGAAGTTTTTATACATGAGTAATACACTCCATTTTGCACACTAGTTCATTGTTGGTTGTTCTTAAAATGCATATATTTTGACTGAAATTTTTATACATGAGTAATATACTCCATTTTGCACACTAGTTCATTGTTTATTGTTCTTAAAATGCATATATTTTGACTGAAGTTTTTATACATGAGTAATATACTCCATTTTGCACACTAGTTCATTGTTGGTTGTTCTTAAAATGCATATATTTTGACTGAAGTTTTTATACATGAGTAATATACTCCATTTTGCAGACTAGTTCATTGTTGATTGTTCTTAAAATGCATATATTTTTACTGAAGTTTTTATACATGAGTAATATACTCCATTTTGCACACTAGTTCATTGTTGATTGTTCTTAAAATGCATATATTTTTACTGAAGTTTTTATACATGAGTAATACACTCCATTTTGCACACTAGTTCATTGTTGGTTGTTCTTAAAATGCATATATTTTGACTGAAGTTTTTATACATGAGTAATACACTCCATTTTGCACACTAGTTCATTGTTGGTTGTTCTTAAAATGCATATATTTTGACTGAAATTTTTATACATGAGTAATATACTCCATTTTGCACACTAGTTCATTGTTTATTGTTCTTAAAATGCATATATTTTGACTGAAGTTTTTATACATGAGTAATATACTCCATTTTGCACACTAGTTCATTGTTGGTTGTTCTTAAAATGCATATATTTTGACTGAAGTTTTTATACATGAGTAATATACTCCATTTTGCAGACTAGTTCATTGTTGATTGTTCTTAAAATGCATATATTTTTACTGAAGTTTTTATACATGAGTAATATACTCCATTTTGCACACTAGTTCATTGTTGGTTGTTCTTAAAATGCATATATTTTGACTAGTTTTTATACACAAGTAATATACTCCATTTTGAACACTAGTTCATTGTTGGTTGTTCTTAAAATGCATATATTTTGACTGAAGTTTTTATACACGAGTAATATACTCCATTTTGCACACTAGTTCATTGTTGGTTGTTCTTAAAATGCATATATTTTGACTGAAGTTTTTATACATGAGTAATATACTCCATTTTGCACACTAGTTCATTGTTGATTGTTCTTATATATTTTTACTGAAGTTTTTATACATGAGTAATATACTCTATTTTGCAGACTAGTTCATTGTTGATTGTTCTTAAAATGCATATATTTTGACTGAAGTTTTTATACATGAGTAATATACTCCATTTTGAACACTAGTTCATTGTTGGTTGTTCTTAAAATGCATATATTTTGACTGAAGTTTTTATACATGAGTAATATACTCCATTTTGAACACTAGTTCATTGTTGGTTGTTCTTAAAATGCATATATTTTGACTGAAGTTTTTATACATGAGTAATATACTCCATTTTGCACACTAGTTCATTGTTGGTTGTTCTTAAAATGCATATATTTTGACTGAAGTTTTTATACATGAGTAATATACTCCATTTTGCAGACTAGGTCATTGTTGGTTGTTCTTAAAATGCATATATTTTGACTGAAGTTTTTATACATGAGTAATATACTCCATTTTGAACACTAGTTCATTGTTGGTTGTTCTTAAAATGCATATATTTTGACTGAAGTTTTTATACATGAGTAATATACTCCATTTTGAACACTAGTTCATTGTTGGTTGTTCTTAAAATGCATATATTTTGACTGAAGTTTTTATACATGAGTAATATACTCCATTTTGCACACTAGTTCATTGTTGGTTGTTCTTAAAATGCATATATTTTGACTGAAGTTTTTATACATGAGTAATATACTCCATTTTGCAGACTAGGTCATTGTTGGTTGTTCTTAAAATGCATATATTTTGACTGAAGTTTTTATACATGAGTAATATACTCCATTTTGCACACTAGTTCATTGTTGGTTGTTCTTAAAATGCATATATTTTGACTGAAGTTTTTATACATGAGTAATACACTCCATTTTGCACACTAGTTCATTGTTGGTTGTTCTTAAAAATGCATATATTTTGACTGAAGTTTTTATACATGAGTAATACACTCCATTTTGCACACTAGTTCATTGTTGGTTGTTCTTAAAATGCATATATTTTGACTGAAATTTTTATACATGAGTAATATACTCCATTTTGCACACTAGGTCATTGTTGGTTGTTCTTAAAATGCATATATTTTGACTGAAGTTTTTATACATGAGTAATATACTCCATTTTGCACACTAGTTCATTGTTGGTTGTTCTTAAAATGCATATATTTTGACTGAAGTTTTTATACATGAGTAATACACTCCATTTTGCACACTAGTTCATTGTTGGTTGTTCTTAAAATGCATATATTTTTACTGAAGTTTTTACATGAGTAATACACTCCATTTTGCACACTAGTTCATTGTTGATTGTTCTTATATATTTTTACTGAAGTTTTTATACATGAGTAATATACTCCATTTTGCACACTAGTTCATTGTTTATTGTTCTTAAAATGCATATATTTTGACTGAAGTTTTTATACATGAATAATATACTCCATTTTGCACACTAGTTCATTGTTGGTTGTTCTTAAAATGCATATATTTTGACTGAAGTTTTTATACATGAGTAATACACTCCATTTTGCACACTAGTTCATTGTTGGTTGTTCTTAAAATGCATATATTTTGACTGAAGTTTTTATACATGAGTAATACACTCCATTTTGCACACTAGTTCATTGTTGGTTGTTCTTAAAATGCATATATTTTGACTGAAGTTTTTATACATGAGTAATATACTCCATTTTGCAGACTAGTTCATTGTTGATTGTTCTTAAAATGCATATATTTTTACTGAAGTTTTTATACATGAGTAATATACTCCATTTTGCACACTAGTTCATTGTTGGTTGTTCTTAAAATGCATATATTTTGACTGAAGTTTTTATACACGAGTAATATACTCCATTTTGCACACTAGTTCATTGTTGGTTGTTCTTAAAATGCATATATTTTGACTGAAGTTTTTATACATGAGTAATATACTCCATTTTGCACACTAGTTCATTGTTGATTGTTCTTATATATTTTTACTGAAGTTTTTATACATGAGTAATATACTCTATTTTGCAGACTAGTTCATTGTTGATTGTTCTTAAAATGCATATATTTTGACTGAAGTTTTTATACATGAGTAATATACTCCATTTTGAACACTAGTTCATTGTTGGTTGTTCTTAAAATGCATATATTTTGACTGAAGTTTTTATACACGAGTAATATACTCCATTTTGCAGACTAGGTCATTGTTGGTTGTTCTTAAAATGCATATATTTTGACTGAAGTTTTTATACATGAGTAATATACTCCATTTTGAACACTAGTTCATTGTTGGTTGTTCTTAAAATGCATATATGTTGACTGAAGTTTTTATACATGAGTAATATACTCCATTTTGAACACTAGTTCATTGTTGGTTGTTCTTAAAATGCATATATTTTGACTGAAGTTTTTATACATGAGCAATATACTCCATTTTGCACACTAGTTCATTGTTGGTTGTTCTTAAAATGCATATATTTTGACTGAAGTTTTTATACATGAGTAATATACTCCATTTTGCAGACTAGGTCATTGTTGGTTGTTCTTAAAATGCATATATTTTGACTGAAGTTTTTATACATGAGTAATATACTCCATTTTGCACACTAGTTCATTGTTGGTTGTTCTTAAAATGCATATATTTTGACTGAAGTTTTTATACATGAGTAATACACTCCATTTTGCACACTAGTTCATTGTTGGTTGTTCTTAAAATGCATATATTTTGACTGAAGTTTTTATACATGAGTAATACACTCCATTTTGCACACTAGTTCATTGTTGGTTGTTCTTAAAATGCATATATTTTGACTGAAATTTTTATACATGAGTAATATACTCCATTTTGCACACTAGGTCATTGTTGGTTGTTCTTAAAATGCATATATTTTGACTGAAGTTTTTATACATGAGTAATATACTCCATTTTGCACACTAGTTCATTGTTGGTTGTTCTTAAAATGCATATATTTTGACTGAAGTTTTTATACATGAGTAATACACTCCATTTTGCACACTAGTTCATTGTTGGTTGTTCTTAAAATGCATATATTTTTACTGAAGTTTTTACATGAGTAATACACTCCATTTTGCACACTAGTTCATTGTTGATTGTTCTTATATATTTTTACTGAAGTTTTTATACATGAGTAATATACTCCATTTTGCACACTAGTTCATTGTTTATTGTTCTTAAAATGCATATATTTTGACTGAAGTTTTTATACATGAGTAATATACTCCATTTTGCACACTAGTTCATTGTTGGTTGTTCTTAAAATGCATATATTTTGACTGAAGTTTTTATACATGAGTAATACACTCCATTTTGCACACTAGTTCATTGTTGGTTGTTCTTAAAATGCATATATTTTGACTGAAGTTTTTATACATGAGTAATACACTCCATTTTGCACACTAGTTCATTGTTGGTTGTTCTTAAAATGCATATATTTTGACTGAAGTTTTTATACATGAGTAATATACTCCATTTTGCAGACTAGTTCATTGTTGATTGTTCTTAAAATGCATATATTTTTACTGAAGTTTTTATACATGAGTAATATACTCCATTTTGCACACTAGTTCATTGTTGGTTGTTCTTAAAATGCATATATTTTGACTAGTTTTTATACACAAGTAATATACTCCATTTTGAACACTAGTTCATTGTTGGTTGTTCTTAAAATGCATATATTTTGACTGAAGTTTTTATACACGAGTAATATACTCCATTTTGCACACTAGTTCATTGTTGGTTGTTCTTAAAATGCATATATTTTGACTGAAGTTTTTATACATGAGTAATATACTCCATTTTGCACACTAGTTCATTGTTGATTGTTCTTATATATTTTTACTGAAGTTTTTATACATGAGTAATATACTCTATTTTGCAGACTAGTTCATTGTTGATTGTTCTTAAAATGCATATATTTTGACTGAAGTTTTTATACATGAGTAATATACTCCATTTTGAACACTAGTTCATTGTTGGTTGTTCTTAAAATGCATATATTTTGACTGAAGTTTTTATACATGAGTAATATACTCCATTTTGCACACTAGTTCATTGTTGGTTGTTCTTAAAATGCATATATTTTGACTGAAGTTTTTATACATGAGTAATATACTCCAAATTGCACACTAGTTCATTGTTGATTGTTCTTAAAATGCATATATTTTGACTGAAGTTTTTATACACGAGTAATATACTCCATTTTGAACACTAGTTCATTGTTGGTTGTTCTTAAAATGCATATATTTTGACTGAAGTTTTTATACATGAGTAATATACTCCATTTTGCACACTAGTTAATTGTTGATTGTTCTTAAAATGCATATATTTTGACTGAAATTGTTATACATGAGTAATATACTCCATTTTGCACACTAGTTCATTGTTGATTGTTCTTAAAATGCATATATGTTGACTGAAGTTTTTATACATGAGTAATATACTCCATTTTGCACACTAGTTCATTGTTGATTGTTCTTAAAATGCATATATTTTGACTGAAGTTTTTATACATGAGTAATATACTCCATTTTGAACACCAATTCATTGTTGATTGTTCTTAAAATGCATATATTTTGACTGAAGTTTTTATACATGAGTAATATACTCCATTTTGCACACTAGTTCATTGTTGGTTGTTCTTAAAATGCATATATTTTGACTGAAGTTTTTATACATGAGTAATATACTCTATTTTGCAGACTAGTTCATTGTTGATTGTTCTTAAAATGCATATATTTTGACTGAAGTTTTTATACATGAGTAATATACTCCATTTTGAACACTAGTTCATTGTTGGTTGTTCTTAAAATGCATATATTTTGACTGAAGTTTTTATACATGAGTAATATACTCCATTTTGCACACTAGTTCATTGTTGGTTGTTCTTAAAATGCATATATTTTGACTGAAGTTTTTATACATGAGTAATATACTCCAAATTGCACACTAGTTCATTGTTGATTGTTCTTAAAATGCATATATTTTGACTGAAGTTTTTATACACGAGTAATATACTCCATTTTGAACACTAGTTCATTGTTGGTTGTTCTTAAAATGCATATATTTTGACTGAAGTTTTTATACATGAGTAATATACTCCATTTTGCACACTAGTTAATTGTTGATTGTTCTTAAAATGCATATATTTTGACTGAAATTGTTATACATGAGTAATATACTCCATTTTGCACACTAGTTCATTGTTGATTGTTCTTAAAATGCATATATGTTGACTGAAGTTTTTATACATGAGTAATATACTCCATTTTGCACACTAGTTCATTGTTGATTGTTCTTAAAATGCATATATTTTGACTGAAGTTTTTATACATGAGTAATAAACTCCATTTTGAACACCAATTCATTGTTGATTGTTCTTAAAATGCATATATTTTGACTGAAGTTTTTATACATGAGTAATAAACTCCATTTTGAACACCAATTCATTGTTGATTGTTCTTAAAATGCATATATTTTGACTGAAGTTTTTATACATGAGTAATATACTCCATTTTGCACACTGTTCATTGTTGGTTGTTCTTAAAATGCATATATTTTGACTGAAGTTTTCATACACGAGTAATATACTCCATTTTGCACACTAGTTCATTGTTGGTTGTTCTTAAACTGCATTTATTTTGACTGAAGTTTTCATACACGAGTAATATACTCCATTTTGCACACTAGTTCATTGTTGATTGTTCTTATATATTTTTACTGAAGTTTTTATACATGAGTAATATACTCCATTTTGTACACCAATTCATTGTTGATTGTTCTTAAAATGCTTATATTTTGACTGAAGTTTTTATACATGAGTAATATACTCCATTTTGCAGACTAGTTCATTGTTGATTGTTCTTAAAATGCATATATTTTTACTGAAGTTTTTACATGAGTAATATACTCCATTTTGCACACTAGTTCATTGTTTATTGTTCTTAAAATGCATATATTTTGACTGAAGTTTTTATACATGAGTAATACACTCCATTTTGCACACTAGGTCATTGTTGGTTGTTCTTAAAATGCATATATTTTGACTGAAGTTTTTATACATGAGTAATACACTCCATTTTGCAGACTAGGTCATTGTTGGTTGTTCTTAAAATGCATATATTTTGACTGAAGTTTTTATACATGAGTAATATACTCCATTTTGCACACTAGTTCATTGTTGGTTGTTCTTAAAATGCATATATTTTGACTGAAGTTTTTATACATGAGTAATACACTCCATTTTGCACACTAGTTCATTGTTGGTTGTTCTTAAAATGCATATATTTTGACTGAAGTTTTTATACATGAGTAATACACTCCATTTTGCACACTAGTTCATTGTTGGTTGTTCTTAAAATGCATATATTTTGACTGAAATTTTTATACATGAGTAATATACTCCATTTTGCACACTAGGTCATTGTTGGTTGTTCTTAAAATGCATATATTTTGACTGAAGTTTTTATACATGAGTAATATACTCCATTTTGCACACTAGTTCATTGTTGGTTGTTCTTAAAATGCATATATTTTGACTGAAGTTTTTATACATGAGTAATACACTCCATTTTGCACACTAGTTCATTGTTGGTTGTTCTTAAAATGCATATATTTTTACTGAAGTTTTTACATGAGTAATACACTCCATTTTGCACACTAGTTCATTGTTGATTGTTCTTATATATTTTTACTGAAGTTTTTATACATGAGTAATATACTCCATTTTGCACACTAGTTCATTGTTTATTGTTCTTAAAATGCATATATTTTGACTGAAGTTTTTATACATGAGTAATATACTCCATTTTGCACACTAGTTCATTGTTGGTTGTTCTTAAAATGCATATATTTTGACTGAAGTTTTTATACATGAGTAATACACTCCATTTTGCACACTAGTTCATTGTTGGTTGTTCTTAAAATGCATATATTTTGACTGAAGTTTTTATACATGAGTAATACACTCCATTTTGCACACTAGTTCATTGTTGGTTGTTCTTAAAATGCATATATTTTGACTGAAGTTTTTATACATGAGTAATATACTCCATTTTGCAGACTAGTTCATTGTTGATTGTTCTTAAAATGCATATATTTTTACTGAAGTTTTTATACATGAGTAATATACTCCATTTTGCACACTAGTTCATTGTTGGTTGTTCTTAAAATGCATATATTTTGACTAGTTTTTATACACAAGTAATATACTCCATTTTGAACACTAGTTCATTGTTGGTTGTTCTTAAAATGCATATATTTTGACTGAAGTTTTTATACACGAGTAATATACTCCATTTTGCACACTAGTTCATTGTTGGTTGTTCTTAAAATGCATATATTTTGACTGAAGTTTTTATACATGAGTAATATACTCCATTTTGCACACTAGTTCATTGTTGATTGTTCTTATATATTTTTACTGAAGTTTTTATACATGAGTAATATACTCTATTTTGCAGACTAGTTCATTGTTGATTGTTCTTAAAATGCATATATTTTGACTGAAGTTTTTATACATGAGTAATATACTCCATTTTGAACACTAGTTCATTGTTGGTTGTTCTTAAAATGCATATATTTTGACTGAAGTTTTTTATACATGAGTAATATACTCCATTTTGCACACTAGTTCATTGTTGGTTGTTCTTAAAATGCATATATTTTGACTGAAGTTTTTATACATGAGTAATATACTCCAAATTGCACACTAGTTCATTGTTGATTGTTCTTAAAATGCATATATTTTGACTGAAGTTTTTATACACGAGTAATATACTCCATTTTGAACACTAGTTCATTGTTGGTTGTTCTTAAAATGCATATATTTTGACTGAAGTTTTTATACATGAGTAATATACTCCATTTTGCACACTAGTTAATTGTTGATTGTTCTTAAAATGCATATATTTTGACTGAAATTGTTATACATGAGTAATATACTCCATTTTGCACACTAGTTCATTGTTGATTGTTCTTATATATTTTTACTGAAGTTTTTATACATGAGTAATATACTCCATTTTGTACACCAATTCATTGTTGATTGTTCTTAAAATGCTTATATTTTGACTGAAGTTTTTATACATGAGTAATATACTCCATTTTGCAGACTAGTTCATTGTTGATTGTTCTTAAAATGCATATATTTTTACTGAAGTTTTTACATGAGTAATATACTCCATTTTGCACACTAGTTCATTGTTTATTGTTCTTAAAATGCATATATTTTGACTGAAGTTTTTATACATGAGTAATACACTCCATTTTGCACACTAGGTCATTGTTGGTTGTTCTTAAAATGCATATATTTTGACTGAAGTTTTTATACATGAGTAATACACTCCATTTTGCAGACTAGGTCATTGTTGGTTGTTCTTAAAATGCATATATTTTGACTGAAGTTTTTATACATGAGTAATATACTCCATTTTGCACACTAGTTCATTGTTGGTTGTTCTTAAAATGCATATATTTTGACTGAAGTTTTTATACATGAGTAATACACTCCATTTTGCACACTAGTTCATTGTTGGTTGTTCTTAAAATGCATATATTTTGACTGAAGTTTTTATACATGAGTAATACACTCCATTTTGCACACTAGTTCATTGTTGGTTGTTCTTAAAATGCATATATTTTGACTGAAATTTTTATACATGAGTAATATACTCCATTTTGCACACTAGGTCATTGTTGGTTGTTCTTAAAATGCATATATTTTGACTGAAGTTTTTATACATGAGTAATATACTCCATTTTGCACACTAGTTCATTGTTGGTTGTTCTTAAAATGCATATATTTTGACTGAAGTTTTTATACATGAGTAATACACTCCATTTTGCACACTAGTTCATTGTTGGTTGTTCTTAAAATGCATATATTTTTACTGAAGTTTTTACATGAGTAATACACTCCATTTTGCACACTAGTTCATTGTTGATTGTTCTTATATATTTTTACTGAAGTTTTTATACATGAGTAATATACTCCATTTTGCACACTAGTTCATTGTTTATTGTTCTTAAAATGCATATATTTTGACTGAAGTTTTTATACATGAGTAATATACTCCATTTTGCACACTAGTTCATTGTTGGTTGTTCTTAAAATGCATATATTTTGACTGAAGTTTTTATACATGAGTAATACACTCCATTTTGCACACTAGTTCATTGTTGGTTGTTCTTAAAATGCATATATTTTGACTGAAGTTTTTATACATGAGTAATATACTCCATTTTGCAGACTAGTTCATTGTTGATTGTTCTTAAAATGCATATATTTTTACTGAAGTTTTTATACATGAGTAATATACTCCATTTTGCACACTAGTTCATTGTTGGTTGTTCTTAAAATGCATATATTTTGACTAGTTTTTATACACAAGTAATATACTCCATTTTGAACACTAGTTCATTGTTGGTTGTTCTTAAAATGCATATATTTTGACTGAAGTTTTTATACACGAGTAATATACTCCATTTTGCACACTAGTTCATTGTTGGTTGTTCTTAAAATGCATATATTTTGACTGAAGTTTTTATACATGAGTAATATACTCCATTTTGCACACTAGTTCATTGTTGATTGTTCTTATATATTTTTACTGAAGTTTTTATACATGAGTAATATACTCTATTTTGCAGACTAGTTCATTGTTGATTGTTCTTAAAATGCATATATTTTGACTGAAGTTTTTATACATGAGTAATATACTCCATTTTGAACACTAGTTCATTGTTGGTTGTTCTTAAAATGCATATATTTTGACTGAAGTTTTTATACATGAGTAATATACTCCATTTTGCACACTAGTTCATTGTTGGTTGTTCTTAAAATGCATATATTTTGACTGAAGTTTTTATACATGAGTAATATACTCCAAATTGCACACTAGTTCATTGTTGATTGTTCTTAAAATGCATATATTTTGACTGAAGTTTTTATACACGAGTAATATACTCCATTTTGAACACTAGTTCATTGTTGGTTGTTCTTAAAATGCATATATTTTGACTGAAGTTTTTATACATGAGTAATATACTCCATTTTGCACACTAGTTAATTGTTGATTGTTCTTAAAATGCATATATTTTGACTGAAATTGTTATACATGAGTAATATACTCCATTTTGCACACTAGTTCATTGTTGATTGTTCTTAAAATGCATATATGTTGACTGAAGTTTTTATACATGAGTAATATACTCCATTTTGCACACTAGTTCATTGTTGATTGTTCTTAAAATGCATATATTTTGACTGAAGTTTTTATACATGAGTAATAAACTCCATTTTGAACACCAATTCATTGTTGATTGTTCTTAAAATGCATATATTTTGACTGAAGTTTTTATACATGAGTAATAAACTCCATTTTGAACACCAATTCATTGTTGATTGTTCTTAAAATGCATATATTTTGACTGAAGTTTTTATACATGAGTAATATACTCCATTTTGCACACTGTTCATTGTTGGTTGTTCTTAAAATGCATATATTTTGACTGAAGTTTTCATACACGAGTAATATACTCCATTTTGCACACTAGTTCATTGTTGGTTGTTCTTAAACTGCATTTATTTTGACTGAAGTTTTCATACACGAGTAATATACTCCATTTTGCACACTAGTTCATTGTTGATTGTTCTTATATATTTTTACTGAAGTTTTTATACATGAGTAATATACTCCATTTTGTACACCAATTCATTGTTGATTGTTCTTAAAATGCTTATATTTTGACTGAAGTTTTTATACATGAGTAATATACTCCATTTTGCAGACTAGTTCATTGTTGATTGTTCTTAAAATGCATATATTTTTACTGAAGTTTTTACATGAGTAATATACTCCATTTTGCACACTAGTTCATTGTTTATTGTTCTTAAAATGCATATATTTTGACTGAAGTTTTTATACATGAGTAATACACTCCATTTTGCACACTAGGTCATTGTTGGTTGTTCTTAAAATGCATATATTTTGACTGAAGTTTTTATACATGAGTAATATACTCCATTTTGCACACTAGTTCATTGTTGATTGTTCTTATATATTTTTACTGAAGTTTTTATACATGAGTAATATACTCCATTTTGCAGACTAGTTCATTGTTGGTTGTTCTTAAAATGCATATATTTTGACTGAAGTTTTTATACATGAGTAATATACTCCATTTTGAACACTAGTTCATTGTTGGTTGTTCTTAAAATGCATATATTTTGACTGAAGTTTTTATACATGAGTAATATACTCCATTTTGCACACTAGTTCATTGTTGATTGTTCTTATATATTTTTACTGAAGTTTTTATACATGAGTAATACACTCCATTTTGCACACTAGGTCATTGTTGGTTGTTCTTAAAATGCATATATTTTGACTGAAGTTTTTATACATGAGTAATATACTCCATTTTGAACACTAGTTCATTGTTGATTGTTCTTAAAATGCATACATTTTGACTGAAGTTTTTATACATGAGTAATATACTCCATTTTGCACACTGTTCATTGTTGGTTGTTCTTAAAATGCATATATTTTGACTGAAGTTTTTATACATGAGTAATATACTCCATTTTGCACACTAGTTCATTGTTTATTGTTCTTAAAATGCATATATTTTGACTGAAGTTTTTATACATGAGTAATATACTCCATTTTGCACACTAGTTCATTGTTGGTTGTTCTTAAAATGCATATATTTTGACTGAAGTTTTTATACACGAGTAATATACTCCATTTTGAACACTAGTTCATTGTTGGTTGTTCTTAAAATGCATATATTTTGACTGAAGTTTTTATACACGAGTAATATACTCCATTTTGCACACTAGTTCATTGTTGATTGTTCTTAAAATGCATATATTTTGACTGAAGTTTTTATACACGAGTAATATACTCCATTTTGCAGACTAGTTCATTGTTGATTGTTCTTAAAATGCATATATTTTTACTGAAGTTTTTATACATGAGTAATATACTCCATTTTGCACACTAGTTCATTGTTGGTTGTTCTTAAAATGCATATATTTTGACTAGTTTTTATACACGAGTAATATACTCCATTTTGAACACTAGTTCATTGTTGGTTGTTCTTAAAATGCATATATTTTGACTGAAGTTTTTATACACGAGTAATATACTCCATTTTGCACACTAGTTCATTGTTGGTTGTTCTTAAAATGCATATATTTTGACTGAAGTTTTTATACATGAGTAATATACTCCATTTTGAACACTAGTTCATTGTTGATTGTTCTTATATATTTTTACTGAAGTTTTTATACATGAGTAATATACTCCATTTTGCAGACTAGTTCATTGTTGATTGTTCTTATATATTTTTACTGAAGTTTTTATACATGAGTAATATACTCCATTTTGCAGACTAGTTCATTGTTGATTGTTCTTAAAATGCATATATTTTGACTGAAGTTTTTATACATGAGTAATATACTCCATTTTGAACACTAGTTCATTGTTGATTGTTCTTAAAATGCATATATTTTTACTGAAGTTTTTACATGAGTAATATACTCCATTTTGCACACTAGTTCATTGTTTATTGTTCTTAAAATGCATATATTTTGACTGAAGTTTTTATACATGAGTAATACACTCCATTTTGCACACTAGGTCATTGTTGGTTGTTCTTAAAATGCATATATTTTGACTGAAGTTTTTATACATGAGTAATATACTCCATTTTGCACACTAGGTCATTGTTGGTTGTTCTTAAAATGCATATATTTTGACTGAAGTTTTTATACATGAGTAATATACTCCATTTTGCACACTAGTTCATTGTTGATTGTTCTTATATATTTTTACTGAAGTTTTTATACATGAGTAATATACTCCATTTTGAACACCAATTCATTGTTGATTGTTCTTAAAATGCTTATATTTTGACTGAAGTTTTTATACATGAGTAATATACTCCATTTTGCAGACTAGTTCATTGTTGATTGTTCTTAAAATGCATATATTTTTACTGACATTTTTACATGAGTAATATACTCCATTTTGCACACTAGTTTATTGTTCTTTTAAATGCATATATTTTGACTGAAGTTTTTATACATGAGTAATATTACTCCATTTTGCACACTAGTTCATTGTTGGTTGTTCTTAAAATGCATATATTTTGACTGAAGTTTTTATACATGAGTAATATACTCCATTTTGCACACTAGTTCATTGTTGATTGTTCTTATATATTTTTACTGAAGTTTTTATACATGAGTAATATACTCCATTTTGCACACTAGTTCATTGTTTATTGTTCTTAAAATGCATATATTTTGACTGAAGTTTTTATACATGAGTAATATACTCCATTTTGCACACTAGTTCATTGTTGATTGTTCTTAAAATGCATATATTTTGACTGAAGTTTTTATACACGAGTAATATACTCCATTTTGCACACTAGTTCATTGTTGATTGTTCTTAAAATGCATATATTTTGACTGAAGTTTTTATACACGAGTAATATACATTTTTTTTGTATATTACATTTTTGTATATTACATTTTTTTTGTAAATATATGCTCCCCCAGCATATATTTTTATGCTGTGGTATGCTGGGGGAGAGGCATCAAAAGAAGGGATGCTTTGCGGCTGGATAAGCTGGTGAAGAAGGCTGGTTCTGTGGTTGGTGTGAAATTTGACTCTTCAACATCTGTGGCAGAGGGAAGGACTCTTAGAAAGCTTCTTTCAATTTTGGACAATGCCCAACACCCACTACACAAGATCATCATCAGACAGAAGAGCACCTTCAGCAACAGGATGCTCTCTCTGTCTTGCTCCACGGATAGACTGAGGAAGTCGTTTGTCCCTCAGGCAATACGTCTTTTTAATTTATCCCTGTGACCGGGGCTTAATTTAATTGTATTTTGGGCAGTTTGTCTGTCTTGTCTTGTTTGTTTTTTAATTGTCACTACTGGAAGATTGAATTTCCCTAGCGGATTAATAAAGTATTTATCTATCTATCTATCTATCTATACTCCATTTTGCACACTAGTTCATTGTTTGTAATTATTGTTGACTTTAAGCTTGTATTTTAATAAACATATGTTCAAGAAGTTTGCTTTTGTCATTAGTCATTATTTTAACCAGTTTGATATTTACATTTACATTTATTCATTTAGCAGACGCTTTTATCCAAAGCGACTTACAAATGAGAAACAATAGAAGCAATTAAACTAGCAGTAGGACAACAGTATGTAAGTGCTATAACCCTTCACAGTACAAATCAAAAGGTTTTTTTTTTTTTTTTTTTTTTTTTTGAATAGAAAAGAAAGTGTTAGTGTTAGTAGTACTGGATCAAGTGCTCAAGTGCTGCCGAAAAAGATACGTCTTCAGCAGTTTCTTAAAGATGGCCACAGACTCAGCAGCTCTGGCTGAGTTAGGCAGATCATTCCACCAGCAGGGAACAGTCATGGTGAAGGTCCGAGAGAGAGATTTCGTGCCTCTTTGAGATGGCACCACCAGACGCCGCTCACTTGCAGAGCGTAAGTTTCTGGACGGCACATAAGTCTGAATTAATGAGTTCAGGTACAGGGGAGCAGTGCCAGTGGTTGTTCTGTAGGCAAACGTCAGTGACTTGAATTTGATGCGAGCGGCAACCGGCAACCAGTGCAATTTCGTGAGGAGAGGAGTGACGTGTGCTCTCTTTGGCTCGTTGAAGACCACTCTAGCTGCAGCATTCTGGATCAGTTGCAGAGGTTTGACAGTGCACGCTGGGAGACCAGCCAGGAGAGCATTACAATAGTCCAATCTGGAAAGAACAAGCGCCTGAACAAGGAGTTGTGTAGCATGCTCTGATAGGAAGGGCCTGATCCTTCGGATGTTGTACAAGGCAAATCTGCATGACCGGGCAGTGCTAGCGATGTGGTCCGTGAAATTCAATTGGTCATCAATTACAACTCCAAGGTTCCTGGCTGATCTTGATGGAGTTATGGATGACGAGCCTAGCTGGATGGTGAAGTTGTGATTAAGTGCTGGGTTAGCCGGGATTACAAGTAGCTCTGTCTTCGCGAGGTTTAGTTGAAGGTGGTGGTCCTTCATCCAGCCAGAAATGTCTGTCAGGCAGGCTGAGATGCGAGCGGCTACCGTCGGATCATCCGGCTGGAATGAGAGGTAGAGTTGTGTGTCATCAGCGTAGCAGTGGTAGGAAAAGCCATGTTTTTGAATCACAGATCCTAGTGATGTCATGTAGATGGAGAAGAGAAGTGGTCCAAGCACTGAGCCCTGAGGCACACCAGTGGCTAGATGTTGGGTCTTAGACACCTCACCCCTCCACGACACCCTAAAGGACCTACCCGAGAGATAAGACTTGAACCACTGGAGTGCAGTTCCCGAGATGCCCTTCATCTTTAGGATAGACAGGAGGATCTGGTGGTTAACTGTGTCAAAGGCAGCAGACAGATCCAGCAGGATGAGAACTGAGGACTTGGAAGCTGCCCTTGCCAATCTCAGAGCTTCAATTACTGAGAGCAGAGCAGTCTCAGTCGAGTGTCCCCTTTTGAAGCCAGACTGATTGTTGTCCAAGAGGTTGTTCTGCGTAAGAAAGGAGGAGATCTGGTTGAAAACAACTCGTTCAAGTGTTTTTGCGACGAATGGAAGAAGGGATACCGGTCTGTAATTCTCTAGATGTGTTGGATTTAGAGTGGGTTTCTTAAGCAGTGGGGTTACCCGAGCCTGCTTGAAAGCTGTGGGAAATGTGCCAGTGTGAAGAGATGTGTTTATGATGTGTGTGAGTGTGGGTATAACAGAAGTAGAAATAGCTTGAAGTAGGTTAGTGGGAATAGGATCAAGCGGACAGGTAGTAGGGCGATTGGAAAGGAGGAGTTTGGAGACTTCGGTCTCTGAAAGCAAGGAGAAAGAGGGTAGGATGTGTGTGTTAGCTGGTAAACTGTGTGTGTTAATTTGTGGATTAGTAAATTGCCCGCTGATGGTGGTAGTTTTGTTTATGAAGAATGTGGCAAAATCATCAGCTGTTTGGGTTGATGAAGGAGGAGGAGGAGGAGGGTTAAGAAGGGAGGAGAAGGTTTTGAAAAGCATGCGAGAGTCAGAAGAATTGTTAATTTTGTTGTGATAGTAAGTCATTTTAGCAGTAGATATGTTAGCAGAGAAGGAAGAGAGGAGGGATTGATAAAGACCAAGGTCAGTATGATCTTTGGATTTGCGCCACTTCCTCTCTGCACCCCTGAGTTTAGCACGATGTTCACGGAGAACATCAGATAACCAGGGGGCAGAGGGAGAGGCGCGGGCTGGCCTGGAGGAAAGGGGGCAGAAGTTGTCCAAGCAGGATGTTAGAGTGGAGAAAAGAGTATCAGTTGCACTGTTAGTATCTAGTGCTGAGAGCTGGTCTGGTGGAGGAAGTGTGGACGAGACCAAAGAGGATAGACGAGAGGGTGAGAGTGAGCGTAGGTTACGCCGAAAGGTGACCTGTGGAGGAGTGCATGTTGTGTTCTGGGGCAGGTTGAGGTTGAGAGTGAGGAGGAAGTGATCTGAGGTGTGCAGTGGAGTGACAAGAGCATGGTCAGTGGAGCAGTAGCGTGTGTAAATAAGGTCCAATTTGTTACCTGATTTGTGAGTAGCAGCAGTCGATACTCGTTTGAGATCGAATGAGGCAAGCAGAGTGTGGAAATCAGCAGCTTGAGGTTTTTCAAGGTGGATGTTGAAGTCTCCAAGAACTATGAGAGGAGTGCCATCCTCAGGGAAGGAAGAGAGTAGCACATCAAGGTCCTCTAAGAAACTGCCAAGCTGACCTGGGGGACGATATACAACTACACAATGAATTTTAATAGGACTAGTGATGGTAATAGAATGGGATTCAAATGAGTTGTTGTTACACAGAGGTGGTAAAGTATTAAATTTCCAATCGTTTGAGATGAGCAGACCGGTACCTCCACCCCTTCCAGTCAGACGAGGGGTGTGTGAGAAAGTGAAGTTAGTGGAGAGGGCAGCCGGTGTGGCAGTGTCCTCAGGTCTGATCCAGGTCTCAGTCAGGGCCAAAAGGCTGAGACCTGAATGACTAGAAATAGATGTAATGAAATCAGCTTTGTTAACTGCGGACTGGCAATTCCAGAGACCAATAGGAAAAGAGAAGATAGTACTAGAAGACATGGGAAGGGTACGCAGGTTGTTAGGATTGTGCCGCCTCCGTAAATGATATTATTTATTTCTGAGACAAGATAGGGATGAAATGGGATCAAAGTTGGATGTGTAAACAGTGTGAATACTTTGAATGTTTTTGTTCTTTGTGTGTATACACATTGCTACAATCTACAATCCCAATATAGATTCATCTCTGTCTGTATTGTGGTAGCATATTGGTCCTGCACAAAGCAGCAGAACTACATCCAGCACCACGGATAGCGCCATACATCACACCCAGTGATGTTCAGGACCAGGGATAGCTCCTCTTACACAGGTGTCCACGTTTCTCCTCTGACAGTGAGCCTCAGCTGCCGGCTTTTAAGTCAAATTAGCAGCCACATAAAGGATCCAGAAATCATATAGGATCATTTAGTTATGGGGGTGCAAATTTGACCTTTGACATCTGAACACATACACTTGGTCTGGCTGCCTTCAAAGGCCCGGGGTGCGTCTCAATCAGCCCCATGGTTCAGTAGTCAGGACACTGCTCAGGGAGTCAGTTCATTGACTGAAGGTATGTAGTGACTTTAAAAATGAGGCGGTGTAGCCATAGCTCAGAGTTCACCTAGGTTTTTGTTTTTTGACTTACTCATATTAAAAATACATATGAATGAACTAATGTAATCACATAAGTTTTACTGGTTTATTGGAAATATATATATATATATTATTATTAATATTTTTTTAAAACTTTTTTTTAAATTATGAGACCAAAATTATACATTATATGATGTTGAGCTGTTCCAACATAATCTTAGTAAGAACAAACTGTACATGTGAATGCAGTGTGGTTAATTTGACTATCTTGTTCTACATTACTTATGTTTTACGTGTGTGTGTGTGTGTGTGTGTGTGTGTGTTAATTGTTTGTGTTTACACTGTTTTTTTCTTTCTTTTTGAAGAGTGTTCACACTTGATAAATGGACATTGACTGCCATCTTGTGTACACTCACTAGTAATGCACTGTAACACTCCGCTAAACAACTCAGTGGAGTATTAAACTCAAAATAAGACAAGTAGTATAGCAAAACACAAACAAAGTGTATTTAGAAGACAACACAATATAACCAAAGTAAACCAATTGCACACTCGTGAATAAAAGTTTGTATGTGCGTGCATGTGTGGGTGTGTGTTCAAGTCTCTCAGTTCCACGTGTATTATTTGCAAAGTCAGATCAGCCTCACCGGCAAGGCTGGTAAATCCGTGAGCAGAATCTGGGATGTCTCCAGCTGTTTTACGTCCCTGGTAAGTAATCCACACTCAAAGGAAAAGATATACTCCACAAAGGATCGGCAGTCCACACTCCAAAAAAAGCCCGGCAAAAAAAAAGGTAATCCACTACGATTGTGCACCTCTCGTGAATGACTGAGCGCGCTTTTTAAAAAACACCGTCCCCGTTTCTGTTTGGGTGACAAGTAATCACGTGACTTGTGACGCCATCCCCGCCCCGTCTCGCCCAGAACGCATGTCACAGGCCGGGGGGCCAAAACCAGGCTGCACCCTCCCCTGAAACCAACGACCACCCCGGGGAGCGTGCCAGAAGGAACCAGACCGACAAGAGGATAAAAATAGAACAAGTTTTATTAAATAAAATCAGTCTAAAAAGGAAAAGTCTCAAGAGTTTCTCCTGTGTTCCCTCCACCAGGACGGGACCGGGCCCTGGACACCCAGAAAGGCGTGTCACAAGGTGAGGAGCCGATCAACGGTCCTCCTAGGTGGGTGCGTATTCCGGTAAGTACTACTTTCCCAAATTTCCAGTTGAGCTGGATTCTGTCGAGGGGCCGGAGGGACGTAGCACTGTGCAGAGGGACGTTGGCCCGGACGGGACTTTCTACCACGAAGGTAGGTATACTCCACGGGGCTTACGACTGAGAGGGAGACTTCAGTGTACCCGATGAAAGATGCTGCTAACGTCCACTTTCTCCTCCGTAGGCGTCCCAGGAAGTCTCAGCAGAGAGATCAGTCGTCTATAAGAGGGATGCTTCGGCGGCACCGATGAAAGATGCTGCTAATGTCCCCTTTTTCCTCCACAGGCGTTTACAGGAAGTCTCAGCAGAAGGATCCGTTGTCTATAGGACAAAAGGAATAATCAAGGCAGGTATGTACTCTTTATTCGTTGGTGGGGGCTTACGGCTGAGAGGGCGGCTTCGGTGGAACCGATGAAAGATGCTGCTAATGTCCCCTTTTTCCTCCACAGGCGTTTACAGGAAGTCTCAGCAGAAGGATCCGTTGTCTATAGGACAAAAGGAATAATCAAGGCAGGTATGTACTCTTTATTCGTTGGTGGGGGCTTACGGCTGAGAGGGCGGCTTCAGTGGAACCGATGAAAGATGCTGCTAATGTCCCCTTTCTTCCTCCACAGGCGTTACAGGAAATCTCGCAGAAGGATCCGTTCTCTGTACGACAGGGTGACTCAACACAACATGCACAGCTCTCCAAGTTATACAATAAAATTTTCTTACTGGGCTCCGGGTTGTTAATTTGGGACAGGGGTAGGCTTTCAGGATGATGAGTGTACGGCGAATTAAGACAATGAAACTTTCAATCCACTCTATCACCCCACTTCAAGCAATCGTCGTGTCAACTCTCCACTTCAGACACTGCATAACCACACTCTGTGAATTAAGGCCAACACTCACCCCACGATCGCCCGCTCCAATGTCGAGCTGGATCCGGTCACACCCAGTAGCGAGTCGGTCAGGATACTCTGTCACTAGCACGGGGAATCAGCACTTCCTCACCCACACTCCAAGGAGAAAGACAGGAGCTCAATGAATCACACAATACACGCTCTCCCAAACGGCGCGACACTCGTGCTTAGTTTGCTTCGCAGTTAATGTTCAGTCTCAGTGCAGGTGCATATATGCAAACAATATTCAGATCTTGGTACTTATCGATTCTCCAAGGATAAAGCGCAGCTTGGTCTTCACTGACTCTCTCTCAACAACATCTCATTCCTTCTCCCACATCTCTATTCAGGGCTATTTAATCGTGTCTAGATCCATTCCACAGCCGAACAGCCAACCCCACAATAATACTCAGTTACCTTCACACATCAGCCCAGTAGCAAGGGAAAATCCACTTCTCTCAAGGAACACGTCCAAAGGAAAACACATCCGAAGAAGACAAACATCCGAGGGAAGGACGCACAGGAGGAATCCACCACACTCCGAGGGAAGAACACACAGGAAGAATCGACAACACTCCATGGCCTCTGTACTTCCCTTTTTATAGGGTTGCCCCGCCTTTATAATCCTCTCGCAGATCGCCACATCAAACTCTCCGCACCAGATGTCAATCGGTCATTAGTGTTGTTATTTTGACATACCGCGCAACCCGGAAGTGGGCCGGTGTTACAGCGACACCGTTCCGGGCGGAACATAATTCCAGCGGGAACTCAGTTCCGCTTCTCTTTCGTCACCTCGTGACACGCATCTCGCGGGACGGGAGATGCAGAAGACCGACACATACACATTAGGGAGAAATACAGATACAGGAGAAAGCATATATACCAAAATGGACAACCACTCACTCTTACTAATCGGTCTACTACTAATATGCTTCCCCTTATGTGGCCACACTACAGCACTTTGCACCTATTCTACATGTTTGTACTATCCATCATAATGTGTACATTTCTAAAATTCTACTTTGTGGATGTATATGGCTCTCTCTAGTTTGCAATAGTGTTCCTTCACTGCCAACACTCTGTCTGGTCTTTTCAGGCCCCAATTTAGGTGCTTGCACGCATAATTGTCACAAGCTCTGATTGTTGTTGTGATTTGTTTAGTTAGGCTGAATAACGCTGGATGCTCCAGTTAAGGGAATTTGTTGTTTTTGGATTCTTTTCACGAGAAGGTCTCCAATTTAATTGTGCTTGCAAAATAGGCTCGCAGATAGTGATAGGCTTGCAAATCTTTTAGTATCTCTATTATTTATTTATTTTTTGGAATAAAAAATAGGCCTTTGATTAAAACATACATATATATATATAGATATACATAAACATATATATATATATAACCAGCAGTACGGTGTAGACCTTATGCTTCGGACTCTGGGTCCGTATGAATTAACTCAAATGATCCATAGGGAATTTTATTAACTAATCATGAATATGATTAATATTTTGCATATTACAGTTACATTAAATTATCGAAATTGAAAATGTATAGATTATATGAATATATGAATAATCGATCACAACGTCTTATAATTCCTCATTCATATATCAATAATCTTATTTAACTTCGATTATGAGATAACCTTTAAGGGAAGTTCATGTAATGATCAAATAGGTGTTTGTCCTGCAAAAACCATCAAAGATCACCCATCAACCTCTCAGTAAAGCTATCCCTCCTCATAAACTCCAAGAAACATTAACTTCCGGCCGGGAACATTAATTTTCCGGTGTTTATAAAATTAAAACTACTTAATGTAGTAAATATTGAGCGCGGTAGCTCTTAGATCTACCTCATTGACTCGTTTTACAAGCATTTTCACAGAAACAGTTGAATATATTGTTTTAATAAATGCACAACTACAGAATATACGAACTACACATACTGATTATATGTTTGTACATATCTTACATGTGAACAAACAAGACAACGAATAACAGATGAGAGAGAGAAGGTGAGAGAGATAAAGTTCTGAGGAGGGGCGCGCCGTGCCGGAGCACGTGCTGAGGTTGTAGAGAGAGAATGAGAGAAAGAGAAAATGGTCACGTGTGACCATAGGACAGCAAAAATCACAGACCTTTGAGAGAGCCAACAATCGAAACAAACCTTAAAACATTAAACTCGTTGGAGTGAATAATACTTGCAAAGTTCGTTTGTGTGCACAAGCTGTGTCCAGCCTGCGCGTGTTCTCGGAGCAGAGTGCGCGCGCTCGTGTCTCCTCGGACAGGGCGCGAGTTTTAAAGAAGGCCTCTTGTGGAAGTGATATGTTACTGAAGGAATTCAGGCTTCGTTCGTTCGACTCCTAGGTGGAAACGAACCAAGGAGACTTTGAAAATGAAACAAAAGAAACTTTATAAAGAAAATAAAAAGAGATGGACTCCAGAGAGGAGTCGATCGCGGACTGTTCACATGACGAGGTCGGGTAGCAAGAGCAGAAGAAGGGCGATTTTGGGGGAGCTTTGGCTTTAAAGAATGTATAGCTCCACCTTCGTTTGGCGCGAGCAGCCAATCACCTTCAGTGATTCGAAAGCGGGAAACTCTCTTTGTTTGCTGTGAACATCCTTCTGGCTTGGATTACAAAAGTGTGTGGCTTAAACCTTTTGGCTCCAGAAATATAACATGTGTAAAACAATGCACAAAATGCTACTAAACATCTCAGGTTCAGATTATCTGATAACAAAGTTACATAAAATATATAGGGAATATAATATTAGAAGCATTTAGAGTTTGATTAATAAACATTAGAACTCAAATTAAATCCCAAACCTGTCATGACATATAAATGGCAACACAGAATATATTTGGTAATGTTTTAAACATGATTCGTTTAAGGAAACGTTTGTGTGTGTGGAAGACCAGATGTTGTTGTGAGGAATGTGTGGTGTCCGGTTACATGTTGGTGTGAGCCATGTTGGTGTCCTGTCCTGTTGAAGTGTGTGTAAGGATCACGATTCATTAATTTGACCAGATGTCAATAGTCAATGTTGCTACAACGGTTGGAGTACTCTGGGTTCGGGCCCAATATCCGAGCTCGGAGCCCTCTCCGCGGACAGCACGCCAAATATGCATAACATTAATTCTATCTAACTTTTTTGTAAGTGTGAACTCGTGAGGTATCATTTCAGGTCCTTAGGATCACCTACGAGCCCGGAAGGTCAATGGGCAATTTAACCTGGGGCTGTTTAGCCTGGGTTATTTTGGTCATGGTCCTTTTGGGCTAATCAAGACGTGTGTGTGTGAAATTATAATTACAACTATATATATATACATTGGTGAGTTTGGACACAACATTATGATTGTTGTTTTTCTTGACTATTGTCATCTCAAAACAAGCTTGTCACTGGCATTCAAACATTTTGAGTCTTTTTTGCTTGAAGGCATGGAATGTCCTGGCTGCAATTATGAGGACGGAGCAGCTCTTGAGGTAGGCTTCATAGGCTTTCTTGTGTGATATTGCTTGGTCCAGGTCCACCAAGGGCAGCTCCTGTGAGCTCCACCTTAGGGATGTGTGTGCAGGTAGGAATCTGCTGGTAGAACGATGACAAGGCGGTAGGTCGTCTGGTTCGGGTGCAGCTTGCACATCCTCAAAAGATTCCTCTGTGTTCTTTTCATCATCAAATTTGGGTGCCTGCATGTTGGTGGGCAGGGCAGCAGGGGGCCGTGTAGCCATCCTGTAAGGAATGGAGTCATGCAGTCTCCAGATGTTGATTCCATAATGTTTTGGGAGTAGGAAACGGGACTGTATTTGGAGATTTTGCAGTTGGGCCTGCGACAAAGGCATGTCCGCTATCAGGGTCTTGAGGTGTTCATAGGTCACAAAATCTCCATTCATCAACATGCCTACACAGCTAATGAAGGTTACTGTTTTTAAATGTCCAGCTTTATCCAGGGTTCTTGGCAGACGCCTTAGGACAGCCTCCATCCAGGTCATCCCCGCATCCCTGTACTTCTCCAAGTTCCGGGAGTAAGAAAGTGACCGTCTTTCTATTTCCAGGCACACGTCCCCAGTGACCGCAACAGCTCTTGCCAGTAGAGACGCTGTCTGTTTTCCGTATAACAACTCCACGTATTCGTTGGCCTTCCAGTAAATACGTTTGGCTCCCCTATAATCTCTGAATGAAACGGCGGGAAAGTATTTAATTTGTGTGAGGACCTGGAAAAGCATCCCTGGTGGCCAACTCTTGCACAAATGTGTCCAGAGTAAGGGGACCTTTGAGTATCCCTGGTGGGGAAGAGCCAGAGAGACCAGCCATCGGAATTCCTTCGTTCATTTTGAAGAGGTCACAGACCAATACTTTGAGCAGCACTTCGCCAGTGACAGCTGGGGCAGCGTCAAGCACCTTGGTAGGGAAGGGGAAGATCCTCTTGATTCTGGACATTTGGAGTCCGTCACGGGTCCAGTGATCCAAAGGTGGAGGTTCAACGTTAGAAGTGGCACTGGAGAAAGGCATGAGCCCCAAGAATCCCTTCTGAA
The DNA here is from genome assembly GCA_033366665.1 of Phoxinus dragarum. Classification (NCBI taxonomy): domain Eukaryota; kingdom Metazoa; phylum Chordata; class Actinopteri; order Cypriniformes; family Leuciscidae; genus Phoxinus; species Phoxinus dragarum. The sequence continues at coordinate 55,753 of JARPMJ010001218.1, read as the reverse complement.
ATGTGAGGCTAAATGGACTTGTGGAATTTGTCCCCAGGCTAACGCTGTATGGTACATCCATTGAGGAAAGCGGCTGGCCGCAGAAAAACTCCTCCAGTGCCAGCTCCAGCTGGAAGCTGCTCCAGGATTCCTCAAACCCACCCATTCCAAGGTGGGAGTTGAACAAGCTCCTTAGAGTTTTGGTGATGTGATTCAACACCTGCTTGCAGGTGATCAAAAGGCCTTCACCCTGGGAATTGTCCACTAAGGGGACAACCATAGGGCGTTTAGCTGGGAGCCTCTCCAAATTCGGCACACTGAATGCGTCGGCAGCACTGAGAGCCGGGGGGATGCCCGTGCGCGAGTCAAAGAAGACCACCTGGTCGATCCGGCACCCCCAGCTGAGAAGCCATTTTGCTTGCCAGGTCTTGCATGTGGTCCAGGTAGGACAACGCCCTCGTCAACATTGCCTTGGTGAATTGTGGATGAGACAATCCGCATGTCACGATGACACCGCTTACAGGGTGTTTGAAAGGGGTCTGAATGTGCAGGTGCGGGGAGTTCACGTATAATTGCAAGAAGTTCAGTTGATCTGACCGGAGGATGCAGCGCCTGAGATGTCCATGTCACTGCAGTCCAATTTTGACTGGTAATTCACCGTCTCGTGCATTGACAGCGCGGTGTAGAGTCTCCCCCGAGGGCCCACCAATTCCTGCAGGCCGTAGCGTGACCATAGCAAATGAGTGGATGGGTCCTTTGCGGTTAATGTGCATGCAGCATGGATGGACATGCTCTGAACATGGGCCAGGTCCACCAGCCTGGAAAGTACCAAGGAACTGTCATCTTTCTGGCCAAATATAGACAAGGTTTTTAAATGGCCAGGTCGTTATTTGAGGCAATGATCTGCTGAATTGACTCATCCAGCAGCTGCAGAATATCCATATAGCGGTCCGACGGGTCGTCATCGGTACGTCACGCATTATTGCGCAATATCTTCGCGATATACAAAAACGAACAAATTAAAAGCTAAACATGTCTTATATATTTGGAAAGCTAAGACTCTTGTGATTCGAACGATGTAAACCATTTTAATATACACTAAACACAGCAGGTACAATCGGTGTTTTTGTCAGACCACCTACAGCAAAATAAAAAATAAAAAAATGGAAAAAACTCACATATGAAGCATCCTGTTAGTCCACTGAGCCTTTATATTCCACCAAAATGGTTTAGTTGCGTTGTAAAGGGTCCATACAATCCAATTCGGCGAAGTATTTAGTCCAAAACACATTTGTATATCAATAAACATCCACGTAATGTATAGTAGCATTTCGAGTTTAGCACACAGAGCTAACACCACTTCGACAAATTCTTTGATGAAGCTACCTTGAACATGTTATTATTACAGATATTTTTATGTCAAAATGGCCGCTGACCTCTGCACTTTAGATTGACAGGTCATTTGAGCCAATCCGTGAATTATAGAGGTGTCATGGGGTGTCAATACCCAAGGAGTGCCAATGATAGAGAACGTTGCCTCCCCCTCTTTGATTGACAGTAAATCTATCCAGTCCCATGGATCCATAAAAATGACTGTATTTTCTGATAGCCAATGAATTTCTCTAAAAAATGACATGACGCTTTACTGGGACGGTTCAATCTGACACGCGTGAAGTTCATGCGCAAAGTAACACAGTGACTCGTGCGCCCGTGCGCAAAAAAGACCATTGGAGTGAGCGAAAGCGTTTTTGGAGTGATAGTAACAGGTAACAGGTGAAAATGGCAAAGAAAACCACCAAAACACACTTCTTACTAGAAGAAGTGATAGAACAATGTACAAGGCGTGACAGATGAGTCGGAGGATGATGTCTCTGATGAAGAGAGCGATGGAGGATCCATTGACTCGGTGGCAGAGGAGATGTTTTTGGGTGGTGGAGACGTCATTCTATCACAAGTAAGTGTTTTTATTATATTATACAGCATATTTTACTGCATATACTGAGGTAACGTTATGTGTTTGTTTTGAAGTGTACTTGCCAGCTTGTGTCGTGTCGTGTGTGTGTGTGTGTTCGTGTTCATGCACCGTGTAACGTTATGCGTGTGTTCATGTACAGGGGCCTGTTTCAATAAGGAGGTTCAACCAACTCTGAGTTAAAACTTGAACTCTGAGTTGACTTACCCTGAGATGGGAAACTCTGAGTTTTCGGTTTCAGATCAGCTGAAATTAGTTAGTTCAATCAACTCTAAGTTGACTGACTCTGAGTTGAGCGCGTGCACCACAACTATAAAAAGCCATTATCAATGGAGCGCAGATATTATGAGTCACCATGGCAACAGCGCCAGACACAAAGAGGAATTACTGTTATACAGTGTTGGGTGTAATTAATTACCAAGTAATCTAAATATTGTAATTTAATTAAAGGGATTACTCTTAATTCTTCTGTAATTTAAAATAAAATATGATGTAATTACATTAAATAGGCTACTGCATAGACTATAGAACAATTCTGTATAAAACAACAGTGGATTTAACATACATTTTTAAAAGGTATATTTTGAATGTAACCTTCTCCCTCTACACACTTTGGTCAATTCAAGAATAATTCATGCAATTGTATATTGTTCATTTTGAAAGCATTAAAAGTGCAGTTTCTTGTCTCTCCTCATTGTATTGTTCAAGTGGTTGAGGTTGATATGGGACTTAGTAATTAATAATAAGTAGACTAATACTTTCTAAAGATAGTAATTATTACATTAATCTAATTACGCTGTTGAAAATGTCATTTGTAGTTAGTAATAAATAACTATTTTAGAGTAACTGTTATAATATCAGGTGAAACTGGAAGAACATTTATTCAACCTAGTTTTAATTTGCATGTAGGCTAGGTGCAATCCTGCAGGCATTAAAAGAATGTGGCAGCAGCTGAAAATAAAAAATATATAAAAACATAATTCAATCAGGTAAGGCTTGAGCATATCATGGGTGTAGGCTATCTGACTTTACAAACATTTGACATATTACATAACTAAATAGCATCCAGTGTCTAGCAGTGCAGCAGCATTTCTGGCTGAGGGAATTCCTTCATCAGAGCCGGTCACTCCCGGAGATCCAAGGGCCTTCATAAAATGTAAGAGGTATGTGTTATTTTTTATAGGGTATTTTTGATATTTCCATTTATTTTACTTTGGGTTGGGTTTTTCGTTGGTCCCACTCCCAATAGATTCTGATATCTATTGGGACTAATATCTATCTAGAGACTAATATCTGTCTTTTGGAGCCTCATGTCCCAACAGTACCCCAGACAGTTGTAAGTTGCCTACTCAATACACCAGAAATTATGACAAATAGTGTTATAAAGTGTACACATGCTCATCTTCACAGGATGATGGGTATGAAGAAACAGTTTCTGCGCCACAGAGAGGCCTACAGGGTAATGTTAATATTATGTGTCTACACATCAGACAATCTACACATTCACATTTGTATGTGGCATAGCCTATAGAATCGAAGTTTATATCTAAGTATAAAAGGACATTCTTATCCCCCAAGTGATTTTCAGTAAATGCCACAGTTTAATTCTGTAGAATTTGTTTAGAACTACATGATGTAACTCTAATGTACTGTATTTTCAGTTGCCAGTTGAGGAGTTAACGTTAAATACTTCATCTTTTTAATTTCTTTTTTTAAACAGCAGAAAAAACAGCAATAAATAAATGTAGGCTACAGAAATAATGAATGAAGTGTTTAAACACCGCTTCCTCTTTAAAAAAGGGGAGGAGACCGCAAGAAACTCTGGGTTTACCGAAGAAAACCTGCTCCCGACCAGGTTAGGTTCACAGAGTAAGTTGCCATGGTAACTGACTCTGAGTATAAGTTACCTCTCTTTCAGAAACGGGCTTGACTTACTCTGCTTTCTCGGGTTTGATATACCTCCCATTCTGAAACGGAAAACCCAGAGTTTCCCTCATTTCAGGGTTAACATACTCAGAGTTTTCACTTAACCTCCTTTCTGAAACAGGCCCCCAGGTGTGTGTGTGTGTGTGAGAGAGAGAGAGAGGGAGGGAGGGGGTGTGTTCTGTCGTGTGCGCTCGTGCAGGATTATCTTTTTATGTGGCCTCAAGCACAGGTGTGTGTGTGTGTGTGTGTGTGTGTGTGTGTGAGAGAGAGGGGGTGTGTTCTGTCGTGTGCGCTCGTGCAGGATTATCTTTTTATGTGGTCTCAAGCACAGGTGTGTGTGTGTGTGTGTGTGTGTGTGTTTGTGTGTGTGTGTGTGTGTGTGTGTGCGCGCGCGCTCATGAACTGGTTTATAAGCCTGGTTTTGTACATGTTTCTGTTTATATGCATGTGAATACGGAAACAGTGTAAATGTCTTGTAAATTACTTATTTATTTGTTTTTGTTTTATATCACAGACCATCATCTGAAAATGAATCCGATGAAGTTTGGGAGCCAGTCATTGAACAGGGACATGACAGTATCTCATCAGGAGAGAGGTTCAGCCAGCAAAACAACAAAAGGCAGAGCACGGGGGAGGGGGAGAGGCAGAGGACGGGGTAGGGGGAGAACTGGCACCAGCAGTCAAGCTGAAACATATTTGCAAATGTTCAGTGGAATCAGTGTTAGAGCACAAATAGTTTTGTTTGAGGACCAGATGTGCCCCTGGAAGATAAATATTTTTTTTTCCTGATAAATATAATATGTAAATAGTTGTGTGCATATATACATAAATATTTATATATATATATATATATATATATATATTTATTTATATATATAGTGGGAGTTTTTGAATATTAAAGTGTTTTAGTTCAATATAACTTGTTTTGTCTCTTTATTTGTAGAAAGTTTGGTTTCAAGAATTGGAAAAAAACAACACTATGTGTTTATGCTTCAGTTACTATGTGTTAGCAATTATTGACAGTGAATATGGATCAGGAATATAATAGCTCTAAGTGTAACCTTTCATTAGAGGCCAAAATTATGACTGTAGAGTAAAGCATTCATGAATAGCAGCATGTTATGGGTCTATGGCTAAAAAAGGGTCATTTGGAGTCTCCAAGTGGCTTTTTTTGGGGAGCGCCTAGATATAACCTTAGATAAACATGTGTAAAACACTCATTTTCAAAGGTATTGTTATAAAATTTGAAATTGGGTTTGGTAAGGCTTCATGCTGTGATCCCATTGTGTTTTCCAGCTTATACCTCCCAGCTATAGCTATCTGCAGGCATCTGTTTACAAAAATAAATGTAGGCGGAAATTTCCCCCCACTTTTTTAGTGTGTTCAAAGTTATATTACTCAATAGCAGTAAGACATACAGTGATTCCCTTCACTGTAAGTTTGGAAGTGTCCCCTTCCAAAAGAGACCAAAAGCATGCATATACTCCAAAGGGTTCAAGAACAGCATGCAATTTAATTTGGGTAGGCCTTTTTTAGGCGTTTTTTTGCAAAATTGCAGGATGTCTAAAAGGATATACAGTCTGTCCTTATTAAGGACATTCATCGAGGCAAGATTGCATGGGTTGTTTTTTTGGACCGTCGGACGAGCAAGGTCCCTTGGGGTTAGGTTCCTGAGCTTGGTCCTGAAGGTTTCAATCACATTATTGAGAATTTCGATGGCATTTTCTTTGGCCAAATGTGTCTTGGTTGTGTGATGGTGGGGATGCTGCATGTTACTGCTCATGACGGTAAGGTTCAAAAAGTATCCACCATCAACGTGTGCCAGTGTTATTCCTTGGCTGCATCGTAGTGCTTCCACCACTGAAGAACTGCAGTCGCGTAGTTGCACGTGTTTTTTCAGAATGGACCAGTGCGCTCTGAGATGGTGCTGCTCAATCCTTGGAAGGTTGATGTAGTGAAAGTCTGCTTTCAAACGCGACAACTCTGTCAACTGGATGACCAATCCATCAAAGTCAAAATCGTAATCAATCGATTTGGCATGGGGGTCCACCAAACTCGAGTGGATGGGGATCGTGGCATCATTGTGGAGAAAAGCATCAATGTTGGTCCAATTTTTGAAAGAAGACTGCAAACTGTCAGTCCTCATCTGACCAACTTCTTTCAGCATTGCCATGTGTGGACCAGCTGCAATAAAAAGCAAAAATGTTATGGTTAACAAATTTATTTATTTATTTTTTACCAAAAAATAATTGCATTTCAAGCCATTTTATGTAGTGTACTTGAGTAATGTTCAAGTAGTTTTTAAGTAAGTTGCTGTAGTAAGTGTATTAAGATCATGTATACATTGAAGGATTACAAATTTATTAAATGTTTAATTTAGTTTTTCCACTGCAATGGTATATGAACTGATAAAGTTTAGTAGACTGATTTCAGATGATTATTGAGATTCCTGCAATGCCAGCAAGAGATTCCTGCCAGACCTGTTTTCTCCATTGTAAGTTAAATGAACAGAATCACTCAGACTCACACCTTTTGTCTTTAATGGCTCTGGGATGGTCCTTGGAACCGGAGTTCCTGGTCATTTTCAGCATGTGAATAGTTATACTGATTCCTAGCTCAGACATTGAAGAATTAGGATGATTGGATTAGCAATACAATAGAGTGAATATGCTGATTTTGCTTGGTTTCTCTAGATAACCTGCCACCGGTTTTTGCTAGATAAGAATTAACCCCTCCTTGCTTTCGTATGATTTGTTAAAATTTGTCTCCACCCCAAGAAGTCTCCTCCCCCTTGGAATGTATAAATTACAATGTATACTATTTAGATTTAGACTTCTTGTTGGAAGACCGTTAGGTCTAGACTGTTTGAAAGAATTGCAGCCGCGCGCAATAAAGAACAACTTCTGAACGCGATCCCAACTGTCTCACTGGTCCTTGCTTCGATGAAAGAAAAACTTTACAACAACATCTAGGTGCACTAATGCAATACTAATTGGGACTAAATGGACCCACTGTTTGATATACACTACCGTTCGTTTTTTTTTTTTTTTATAACAACAAAAAAACACTAATGTTGTGAAATATTATTACACTTTAAAGAATGGCTTTATATTTTGACATTTTAAGATATGAAATCATCGTAATATGTATATTTTATGTTTACACTCGGTTATTATTAATGTTGGAAACCGTTGTGCAGAAACCGTGTTTTTGGAACCCATGATATAATTTAAAAAAAAAAAATATATATATATATATATATATATATATATATAAATCCTTTTTTTCAGGATTCATTGATTAATGAGTTAAATTTCATCTTTATTTAACAATATAAATCTTCACGATCACTTAATAATATCAATAATATCACTATCACTAAAATAATAAAATATTAAGTTAACACATCCTTGCTGAATAGAAGTATTAATTTATTTAAAAAAGAGAAAAAAAAAACTGACCCCAAACTTTTGAACGGTTGTTGTAGGCAGACAGACAAGGACTGAAGAATAAAGTTTCAACACGATTTAAATTCAATAACACACATGTAAACAGAATGTGGCAACACACTGAAGGATTAGAAATTTATTAAATGTTTAATTTAGTTTTTCCACTGCAATAGTATATAAACTGATAAAGTTTAGTAGACTGATTTCAGATGATTATTGAGTCTCCAGCAAGAGTCTCCTTTCCTGCCAGTCCTGTTTTCTCTATTGTATTTTAAATGAGTCAGATCACTGGGATTCTCACCTTTTAGCCTAGCTGTAGGGGAGACTTACCTTTTGTCTTTAATGGTTCTGGGATGGCCCTTGGAACCGGAGTTCCTGGCCATTCCTAGCTCAGACGTTGAGACATTAGGCTGATAAGGTTGGCAATACAATGGAGTGTATAAGCTGATTTTGCTCGGTTTCTCTAGAGCAATCTACCTGCAATACAGGTTTTTCGTATGATTTGTTTGAATTTGTCTCCACCCCAGAAGTCTCCTCCCCCTTGATCCCTCCCTGCTTTCGTATGATTTGTTTGAATTTGTCTCCACCCCAGAAGTCTCCTCCCCCTTGGAATGTATAAATTACAATGTATACTGTTTAGATGTATACTGATTTTGGAAGAACTTGCAGCTGCGCTCAATAAAGTACAACACCTTAGCATAAGCAAGACCAGGGGTCCGTTCTTCGTACGTTGCTTAAAACATCCGAGATCAAACGAGACATCCAAGATGATATAATCGGCCTAATCATGATCTGGCTAATTGGGTTCTTCGAACACACCAGCCGGTTATGATTAGTATAGCTGGATTGAGTTATCTGAGATAATTGAGCGTGCATGCGCTGGTTTAAAAGGGGATATGTATCGATAGTAGAAACATTGATCAGCAACGCTGCTATTGGCTGCTCACCGTGGCCAAAGAGCACGCACAGTTTTTCTCCGCAGCAGAGCAAAAGCTAGTAGTCGAAGTTTATGCAGAATTTTAATGTTTAACGAAAACGCCAGGGAAGACATCAAAGTCTGTAAAAGCCAGGAGATGGGGCTGGCAAATAGTAGCAAACAAATTAAATTCAATAGTGGGGACCATGTTAAATGTTTATATCACTTGTTACAGTAGCCTATATACATTTTTGTATTTTAATTATATTTCATAATTACTTTGTTCATTGTAATGTCAGAGCCACCACCCACTAGAACATTGGAACAAGTAAAAGTGAAAATGGTAATCTTTATAAGCTACTTATACTGTTCTTGGTCTCTTTTAAAAATACACCGTTAAATGATGTGCATGTGTTGTTCATGTGCAGCAACCAAGAAAAAGGCTTTACACATTTGAATAGAAAACAGGTGGTGGTCCTGCTTACTGTCCACTTGTCCACTTACTCCCCGACAGAAGGGCTGGCCCTTGGGTTGAATGTGAATTGACCCTATTGTGGGGGGCATCTCTTCCTTAGACCCACGGCAGGGACCAGTAGCAGCAACAGCTTCATTACTGGTAAATGAGCTTTTAATTATCTTAGTACACTGTAAAATAATTTGTTGCTGCATTAAATTAAGTAGGCCTATTATCCAAATGGCTGGTCTAAAGCCTGAACTGCTTTACTTTATGAAAGTAAAGCATAAAGTAAAGGCCCAACCCCCCCCCCCCCCCACACACACAAAATAACGACAGGGTGCTATCCGTTCCTATGTAATAAAACTGGCACTATAGAGTTGCTTCAAATGAACTTCAGAGTAATTGCTAATATATTATTTCACACAGAGTAGGCTACTATTGCTGACCTTGCATAATATATCTTATTGCAGGCAAAAGATGGCTTGATCACTGGCTTTTCTTTACAAAGAATAATTGAAATAAAAAAGGAACTAAGCTTATTTGTCTTGACTTTTATTAAACATTTAGTGAATTTTAAAAATGGTGTCCCACAAATGGTGCCGCTCTGCTACTAGGTCCGCCCGAGGTCACCATCAGGCTGGAGGTCATCATCAGGCTGCACCTTCACCACAGGGATCCTCTCCTTTCTGATGTGTAATGATGTGTAATACGGCACATGTAACAATAATGTCACAGTCCCTGTCAGGTGCAACCCTCAGACTTTTCAGACACTGAAGTTTTCCCTTTAGTTGCCCATGGTCAATTTAAAACTGTGCCCTTGTCCTGGCTAGAGCTCCATTGTCCGGGTTGTGGGTCAGTGAATGGGGTCATAAAATACTGCCTGCAGGGATAGCCCCTGTGTCTCCAAGCATGTTGTAATCACCTATACATAATGAAAAAAATATAGTTATGTTAGGCTCAGAATATGTGTAGCCTATGTAATACAGTGTGCTTGATATTTATATTTTCCGTTTCCATGTTCAAATAATGTGCTACATGTGACTATGTGACTGATATGGTATAGTGTCACACACCACCAAGACATTTTAGTCAGTCAACTGCATACTTTTTGATTCCATTCCTTTTTTTTATTTCATATAATAATATTAGAAATATGATACATTTAGAATTGTAATAGTAACTTACCTGCACATTTACACTGTTCACAAAATCCTCTTCATTGAGGCCTTGATGGGAACGTGTGTACAGTCTCTGGCACCAATCACGTTAGTGAAGCCTGACACAAAGGCTACTGTAAATCATACTTATTGGCTAAGTCATGATTGCATGATCTTCATTAAAAAAATATAATGTACCTGCATTGGCAAAATAAAAAAAATTAATCTGCTTTACAACCTTGGGTCTGAAAAAAACCCATAAAAAAACATAAAAAAAAAAAAGCTTGAGCGCGAGGTAAACTTTGTGAATGGCACGACAGGCAGCACTTTTCTCCAAGTTCACCGTATCACTCGCAAAGAATCTCAGGGAAATGCACACAGTTTGTTCCAACAAATTAATGATACAAATGACACTCACGAGTCACGGGAAAAACGATATCTCTCTAAAAGTACGCTGTCGCGCTGCGCTAAAGGACTTCCCGGATCACCTCCGCTTATAAAGCCGGGATCTAATCCTGTTAACATGAAATAAGCCTGCTCGCGAGCAGGTTTAAGATTGCGCACCTGTTGCTATGACAGCAAGTCCAGGATGAGCGTCAAAGAACCAAACAATCCAAGATCATGCCAAATCGCCAACAATCAAATCCAGCTAAGTGAGTTAGCGACGTACGAAGAACGGACCCCAGACAGAGAATGAACGTGAGGGTACAATTTAAATAGGAACTCAAACTAGATGATTATTAGAACACAGCTGAACCAGGTTAACTCATAATGAATGTGTCCATGGAGTGGCAGGAAAACTGAACAAAGGAAGACGTGTGACTAATAACAAACTAACTGTGCATGAAAACTAACACTAGTGTCTATTGTTACAAAAGATTTCTATTTTAAATAAATATTGTTTCTTTTTAAATGTGTATTCACCAAAGAATCCTAGACAAAGTAGCACAGTTTATGAAAAATATCAAGAAGCATTACTGATAATAAATCAGCATATTAAAATGATTTCTGTAGGATCATTCGACACTGAATACTGAATGCTGAAAATGTAGCTTTGCATCACAGGATTAAATTACACTTTAATGTAAATGTTGTATATCAGAATGAAAACAGAGTTTAAAATGGTTCTGTTAAAGTAAAAGAGTTTGAAAGCATTGTTTGTAGTTTCGTAAGGTGCAAACCTGGTTTATTGTTTTATAAACCCCGAGATGTGCGTGGAAATATTCCGTACGCATCTTTCTATGTTAGGGTTTTGTGCGTATGCAACGGTTTTAAATGAAGCCCCTGGTCTGTATAAAGAAGATGACACTTACACTCAATTTTGTTTCCTGGAGTCACTGTATTTTCCACAAGATCTTGACGAGTCTGTCAGCGCTGTCTGACTCTACCGTCTGCCCTCCCTTCTAGCTTTGCATTCACCTTCAGGATTAGGGTTATGGATAGGTCTGGGGGAACTATCGAGGTTGAGCAAGGGTTAGAACTAAGACTTGGGATAGGTGGTTATGGTTTAAATGGTAGGTCAGTATTCATGGGCTAGTAATTGTAATTGGGATGTTAGGGTTAGGGGATTTGGGATGAAAACCACAATCATACTTCTAAGAAACATTCACCTATGACCTTGAAAGACTGTCTATGTATATGAGAATAATAGTAGTTATAATGATCCTCATAATAATAATAATTATTATTAATACACCAAACCGTCTCAATGTATACATGTATGTATGAAATGTATATTGATGATGTGTATTGTTTACCTTCTTAAATATTGTACGGTGTACTGTTTTGCAATGTGTTTTGTATACTGTATTGTGTTGCGTTTTGTGAAATGTGTAGCCTCTTATGGACAAGTGTTGCAAATTAGCAGTTTTGCTATAACACTAAAAACAATGTATCTGGTTTGTCCAATGCTGTTGTTGTGTCCTTATCAAAAAACCAAAAAAAAACACCATTTAGAGCACAGGTTATCACTTTATTAGCTCTTCCCCCTTCCACAGAGGATGGGGAAGCTAATCTACTCTTTCCTGTCAGAGCACTGAGAATATATCTGGAGCGTTCTGCGTCTTTAAGACAATCAGAACAGCTCTTTGTCCGCTTTGGTGGCCAGTCTAAGGGTTCTCCTGATTATCCAGATGGATAGTAGATGCCATTTCTCTGGCATATACCTCAGTGGGTCAGGCTTGCCCTATTGGGACTAGAGCTCATTCGACTAGAGCCATGGCCTCTTGGGCTTGGTCTTCTGGGTTTCCCATTCAAGATTTTTGTGCTGCGGCCGGCTGGTGCTCGCCTTCTACGTTTGTGAAATTCTATAATTCTGACCGTTCTCGAAAGGGAACGTACTCGGTTACTATCGTAACCTCGGTTCCCTGGGAACCGAGGTTTTCTCTTCGTTTTGAGATTGAATGTGCACACAAAATTAAGTCTAAATGCCTGTTGCGGCGAGTCTCCTTGTAAACACAGCCAGTTATGTGTTGTAAACAATTGTGAAAGAAAACGAATGTGTATCATTATATTGGATCCGCTAATTCGTCTTAAAGTAACAACAGCCTAATATCAAACAACGAGAAAATAAAGTTTGTAGCTTTAACCAAGATAAATTGAATTAATAATATTAAATTTATACAGTGAAGTCTATGCAGTGTTATTTTACATTAAATAATAAATAATTAAAGTCTTAAGATAAATAATCAAAGTCTTGTTCTCGACGACACTGCCAACTATGGCGTGGTTACATTAATGAACGGTACCCACGAAAACTGCTGAAATGGTGTTTCAAGTTGCACAGCAACAGTAAGAACATGCATTCTTCTGAATAGCTTTGCAACAATTTGATTAAAACGCCCAAACCAACGAGATCCATTGTTGTGTCACGCCTGCTACCGAACCCAAAGCAAAGCATCTTCTTCATAGACTGTGAAAAAACTGAAATCTCTTATAAAAATATCTCCAATGTTAGGCTGCATAGATTAGAACAGCCGGGACCGGGAACACTTCCCGTAAATCCTGATGTACTTGGTACATCATAAGAAGGATGGCGTCTACGCTAATATTAGTCTCTCTGTCTATCCCGAGGTTTACCGCTGTCCACCGGAACCAGGCCGTATCCAGATCTGATGAAGGACCAGCGCCAGGACACGACGACGCCGCCGACCTGAAGTGTCAACCAGTCTCTCCTCCTCTCCACTCCGACTTCACCCAACCGGAACTGGACAAATCCTCTGATTCATTCTGACTTCTGACCTGTAATGCTCCTGAATCATAATCATACACTGTTCACTCATTGGCCAGAGGAGAACTGGCCCCCGACTGAGCCTGGGTTCTCCCAAGGTTTTTTTCTCCATTCTCTCCCTGATAGAGTTTTGGTTCCTTGCCGCTGTTGCCTTGCCTTCTGGCTTGCTTAGTTGGGGACATTTAATATTCAACAATATTATAGATCTGCCTTAAAGGTGGACGATGATGAAATTGTTTTTTTGTATTATTTTCATGTTATCACTGTGAAGCTGCTTTGATACAATCTGTACTGTAAAAAGCGCTAAATAAATAAAGGTGACTTGACTTGACAGTTCCACCCACATCTAACCTAAGCCTAACCCTAACCCAAGTCAAAACCTAACTCACACTCAAGTTGAATACTATAGCCCAAGCTAGAACAACCCTGTATAAAATAGCCCAAGATACAAAAGCACTTTATATAATACACCCTGTTTAACAGCCAGGCCTAAAAAACTAAATGCAGTACCGTGTCTACACACCTGGTGGCGCTAGAGACACAACAAACCACCACCAGTCGACTGGCCATACATCAATTAGTATATAAACCAAGTTTCGTACAGATAAAACACACCGTTTCAGACATATGGACAGTTAACCTTTGGCCAATCAGATTCCATATATGCTAATGAGGGTGAAAGTCGTTTTTACCTCCCTACCCTAACCCTAACCCAGAATGGAAGAAAGCAGACTGATTGAAGAGAGAGAGGGTGTGGATCAAGAAGTTGGATACATGGTTTCCTAAAGGCCTTAAAGGAACACTTCACCCATTTGCATTAGACTTTGTATCTTTAGAAACCCAGTCACATTTTCGAATGGTCATGGTCTATTCCCTTATTTTCCCCTGAGATAGGAGAAATAAGGATTTAAGTGTTCCACTTCCTGCTTTTTATGATGCAAAAATAGTCATTTTGCGTCATAAAAAGCAGGAAGTCAAATTTCTTTGAATAAGGGTAAGACTACAAACACTAGCTCATCATTTATCCAGTAGAAGGCGCTGTTCCGCATGTTTTCAACCCGCCCATAGAGGGATCTCACTCACAGAATGTACATATAGTGTCAGCCATTCTTTATTTGGAAGCTAAGCTAACAGTTTCTTATTCTGTGGAGAAAGCTGAGTAGTAGCGGTGACCATCCTCTTTTTCCCGGACATGTCCGGCCGTCGAGATGGTCCAAATTGTCCGGGATTCGGCTTTTGCTTTCTGCAGTCGCATTCATAGTTTACATGCACACCTTTTGTTTCAATCTAACTGAATTCATTCCGATTGGTGAATCTGAATGTAGTGTTTACATGAACGCTAAACAAGTGATCGTTTGATGTGCGTTTTAACATTGCTAGGAAAATTCCCGCTCCTCCGTGAGAGATACGAGACCGGTGCGTCTCACAGGCGCTGGCGCCACTCATCAGTAATCACGCCACCGGGCTCGCATCGTTCTCCGCGGCCGTCAGTCTCGTTCCTGCTCGTCACAGTAAACATGAGGAATGGCGACTGTAGAACGCAAAAGTCGAATCCTGGACATTTTGGGCGACATCAAAATACTGGGCAGACTCACTTGTAGCATAGCCTTGTTGTTTACTGCGATCTCTTACCGGTAGGCGTGGCCTCCTAGGGCAGCGAAGCAAGTGCATTCTGGGAGTTGTTGTCTTTCATCCCCATGAGCCAAAAATACATTTTCTGGCTTTTCTCAGTCTAGAAGGCTCCAAATTCAAAAATAATTTCACATTTCTTCTACATAAATGACCCATTTTAAATACACATTCATCTTTCCAGAGGTGAAGTGTTCCTTTAAGGCGAGACACTACAGGTGAATAGGGTAGAATTTAAAAATAATAGATATCACCATGAAACTTCCTCAGTCGATTACTTACACAAGTTCATTAAAAAAATGTATTACAAGTTTTTGAAATTTGTATGTTTAATTATGCAAATTAGGTATCTCATTAAATATGCACACTTTTGCATAACTTTTCGGTAGATAGATCTGAACATATGATAAAGCCAGGTGCAAAATTATTTTTCCATTTTGATTACACACAAGATGAAAAAAGATGTTCAGAGGGATTTCAGGATATAAGCTTTCATGACCTAGGAAATCAAAATATACTGTCCATAGCCTTAAAAAAAACGATTTTCCCCATATTTTTTGGATTAAAATGTCCCATAAATCAGGCAAGGAATGATTAATTAACAAATCCCTCTGAACATATCTTCAGAATACTGCTAAGTGTATAACTGGAGAGTTTGGTGACATCGGCTGAGATGTTTCTACTGGAGGATGACAAAAAACCCATTTTGAGAAAAAGGCATTTAAAGATTTGTAATGTAAAAAATCATACTTTTTTAGTAGAAACAACTATTTACTGACACAATATCTTATCAAATAATTAGCAACAACAATACAAACCACGTAAATCACATCAAAACTTATAAACACAGCATTTATGGCCTCCAACTGGAAAAACACACATCTAAATGTCAGAGCGCGTCACATGATGCATCTGAACCAATCACGTTGTCAGAAATTGACATCAGCCAATGAGATTTCGCTTTTAGGGTTAAATGCCCATTTTACTTTCACGATTGGTTGCTGATTAAAAGGAAATGACCATATTTGGATCCGACAGCATTGTACAGTAGAGAGAGAGCTTTTCAGACATGTGCGTGATTAAAGGAAGAACACAGAGATCGCGGAGCAGCGCGTTGATTTAGAACGCCAACTTTTGTTGAATTTCGGAGAAATCTACACACGCAAATAGACAAAGTGTAGTAAAATAAAGACCTAAATGTGTATTTTGGACTTTTTTTCACCACAAGTCTGAAAGAAGACGTTATGATGTTACGAATGTTATTGAAGACAAATAGCCCAAAATCTCAAAATTGACCAGTGAAAAAAAAACGATGTTTTTGCCTGCCGTGTCTCGCCTTAATTTGAAATAAAGGATACTATTACTGGATTCAAATCTATGGTGTATGATGTGTTTTATTAGGGGAACTGAGGCAGGATGTATTAGGTTTTTTTTTTTAGTGTTGGCCCTAGCGTTAAGATTTACCATGCGGAGGGGATAATAGGATTGATGTCCTTAACATACCGTATACCTATCTCTCGTAGGAGTGATTTGAATAGGACGCAATTAGACTACATCTGTACCTGCACAAGCACTAAAACCTACCCCTTACAGGGGTTTGGGGCTTCATTCCGGTAATATACCTAAAAACTAGGGATGGCCCGATACCACTTTTTCCAGGCCGAGTCCGATACCGATACTTTCATTTTTGGTACTCGCCGATACCGATACCGTAACCGATACCTGTATTTTTATTTTCAATTAATTTAATTCATGCATTTGTCATTTTTAAATGTATTGGTAGAGAAACCAAAAGAATGTCAAATCATATTTGTTTATTAAATGTAAACTTAATTTGTTCATCAAATATATTTAATGCACTGCATATTCATTACTGTATAAATTAAATATAGATGGATCTTTTTGTGAAGTTACAAAAAAAGGTAGCCTATTTAGTCAAGAGTTAATCCTTTGTCTGGTTAACAATAAAACACAGCAGCAGATTAATTCAACTGCTGCCCCTTTAAGACCGAACGCACGGACCCCATTTGAATTATACTGTCTACGTTCACTTGACATATAATATACTTTGTTTACTAGGATACTCGCCAAGACGGGCGTTTTTACATAGTTTTGTGTGAATTCATCCGTACAAGCGCAATAGTGAAATAATTCCACTCAGTGTTCCCGCGCTGTCTGAGGCGATGGTTTTCGGGGCGCGCGCTTTGGATGTTTGAAGTTCATGTAACTTCTTGACCTGCAAATGTCCTGTAATAATGTCGTTAAACATAAATAAGGTAACAGTTCATGTTTTACTTACATATACGATTTAGTTTTAATCCAAATATTTGTGCCGAGTGAACGATCAGCAATCCAGAGCATTCAACAGAAGTGCGCTCTCTCTCTCTCTCTCTCTCTCTCTCTCTCTCTCTCTCTCTCTCTCTCTCTCTCTGGTCAGTTAATGTTAATAATAAGCTACATGCCTCATTTTACTTTCTTTGCCATTGATATCCGACTGAACTACAAACTTTCCACTGACGTCTGATGCGCTCGACCAGCTCGCGCTTCGGTGCCGCGGCGCGCTCAATCCACTGCGCGTTTTTCTCTTATCAGCTCGCGCACCACAGCTATATAGGCGTTACTATATTTTGTTTAATATTTCACTAATATTATACATTTACTTCATAGACAGCCTTCTTTTTTATCCCCATTATACTTTCTGTTGTCAGTGCTTCTTTGTCTGGACACAAACACTGTACACACGCTGCCTGGTATCGGTTGTTGGTATCGGGGCGTTTTTACGAGTACGAGTACGAGTACATGAGCTCAGTATCGGGCCGATACCCGATACTGGTATCGGTATCGGGCCATCCCTACTAAAAACCTACCCCTCACAGGAGGGACATTTTATTAGGATACAATTAGACTATCCCTGTACCTGCACAAGCACTAAAACCTACCTCTTACAGGGGATTAGGGCTTAAATATACCTAAAACCTACCCCTCACAGGAGAGGCATTTTTATTAGGTTACCTACTCATAGTAACCCTGTGGTTGGTACACCGAGTTAGCTTGATAGGCTTTTGTGGTTTCGCTTGGTCAATTTAGATTTGGGCTTGACCAGCTCCTGCTCTAATCTTACCTATAGGAATTCTATGGATCATAAAACTAGTTTTTGGATTTGGCATCGCTTTATCAATTTAGATTTAGGTCTGACCAACTCCTATGCTAAACCGACACATAGGAAACCACTCTAGTTATGCAAAGAATGGTGTAGGGGTGCGATGCCAGTCCGGGTTTATTTGGCAGGGACCTTTGGGTTTCTGTCAGATTCGCTGGTCTGGATTGGTTCAGGAAAGACCTTGCATCCTGAGTTAACCCGACTTTTAAATAAAAATCGACTACAGATTTATGGGTATGTTTAAGAGGGCCATCTTGATTTCAATTTGGGATTTGACATCGCTTTATCAAGGTAGATTTAAGCCTGTACCAACTCCTGCAATAATTTTACCCATAGGAGTCCTAGGGTTTACAGACCCAGTGGGAGATATTCAAATCCTCTATGTTTAGCACCAGAGCTCTAAGTAAGAGTATTCTCAAAGGGATGAGCAATGGTATCGTCTAACATGCGTCGGCCCGTGCCTTCCTCAGTCTCCTTCCTTCTCTGGACAAGTGCCAGAGGAGGGGGAGCTGTTGTAATATACTCAAAAAACCTAACCCCGCCAGAGCCATCGGACCATGACATACCAGGGATTATCCAAGTACTGGATATTGGAGGCTAGATTATTTTCCGAGGCAAAGCCGTCTCATGAAGAAGAATCAATTAATTTAGGTTTGCTAAGGGATTTAATGGGTAATATCTCAGGGTCGTTGACGAATGAGATTCATTTCACACGTAAAACTTTTTTTTTCCGGTATCACAGACAGCCCCCTCCGGCTCCTTCCTCGGCTTATAAAGTCGGGGAGGGGGCGGGATGGGAGCACGAATACGGGCCCAGACAGGCCCTTAGGGAGAGGTTCGACCCAGACCGGTTTAACACCTCCTGGTTCGTTTCTTGGTTAAATAAAAATGGGGGGGTTATTATGAGGAAGTAATCATTAGGAAATAATTGACCTTTCCTCTTTCTTTTTTTAGGCAGATTAAAAGCGAAAGAGAAACGAAGTGAGAAACTAAGATTGAGAATGGAAAGCAGGGTAGAGGTAGAGGACAGGGAGTTTAAGGGCCTAATTAGGGTACTCCACAATTTTTTGAAGGCCTACCACTTGGTATTTGAGATGAGGGTGACTGCCGACAGAGATAGCCCACTGGCAAAACTCCAGCGGATGGCCATCCAGATTTCGGCGGGTATTCAGCCGGCATTCCCCAAGATTAACACAGAGTGGCTAATTTTCGGGAATGCTAAAAACTGGCTGCATACCGGGACGGGCATCCTGGAGGAGCATTACGATGAAGCTCTGCAGGAAACCAGCCAGGCGGTCGCCCATGCATCCAGAGTGCGCTGGAAGGAGACTTGGGAGATTGCGATTAAGTGGACCCGTCGTGGGGTCAAGAGTCTTAGGGAGGTCACAATTAAACGGGCCTCAACGGAGGTCACCCGAATTATGGCCCAAGAGAGTGGAGCTTATGATGATGATGGGGGGGAGAGGTCAAGCCAATCCCCGAGGAGCAAGGTGGTACGGGTTCAGATTGGGCCATCTGTTTCTCTGTCAGAGGGAGAGGTCGGAGTGCAGGAAGAGGCGTAGGGGGAGTATGGGAGTAGTCCAGGAGGAGGGGCAGCCGGCCAAAGGGTCTTCAGCTGTGGCACCTGTGGGGGACGAGGTCCCACAGAAGGCTCCGGACTTAGGGGACAGTCCGGGGTACAGTCTGGAAGAGGAGCTGATAGAGATTTGCCTCAGGGAGGAGGAAGCCCCAAAGTTGGGGAAGGCGAGGAAAGTACTGGGCCCCAGTATGAAGAGGGCAGTGGGGATCCTGACGGCCTTGACTCCGGTAAAAGGTTCCGGGTTGAAAGAACACAGACCGGAACCCATGGAGGTGGAAGAGGTGCCAGATTCAGATGGGCCCCTGGAGGAGAGCCAGGCTGAACCGGTGGTCAATAATAAAAAACAGACCCAGGAGGTTGGCAAAAAGGGATCAGTGCAGGGGCCAAGAAAATCCCTGCGCCGGTGCTGAAGAGCCGCAATGTTAGGCACGAGCAGGTGGCCGACAAATATAGGTCATGAGACCTCGCCCCGGAGAGATCCATCTTGATAGTGGGGGATTCAAATGTGGGCCGGGTCCCTGAAGTGAACAATCGGGAGATAGAGGTGCATAGTTGAAACGAATTGATAAATACAAAAAACGAAGAATTGTATTTATGTGATTCAATGTAGCCGGTGTGGTAAGCAATATGTTGGTCAGACAAAGAATTCTATCAGGACCCGTCTATATCAGCATACATATGTGATCCGAAAGGGAGTGGTGAATGCCAGTAGGCGGGCACTAATTGAACACTTCAAGCAGCATGGATTGCATAAGTTGAGAATAAGAGGCTTGGAGCATAACCCGAGGTGGACCTTAAGGCATAGGTTGTGCAAAGAATACATTTGGATTGAAAAGTTAAAAACCTGGGCCCGTATGTATAAAACTTCTAAGAAATGCTCTTAAGAATAGTCTCAAGCTTTGACTTAAGTATCAAAAAATACTTAGTAAAGAGTAGGACTTTTCTAAGAGTAGGAGACTTTTATAAAGCAGCTAAAAGCAACTTTCAGTAAAGTATAAGACTGATTCTTAAAGTGGGACTTAAGTGCTGTGAACTAAGGACTACATTGATGTGAACCCAAAATGGCCGCCCTCAACCTCTGAATCAGCCAATAGTGAGCCTCCCAGGGTGAGGTCACAACAGCATGTAAAATAATTTAATTAAGACACTGAAACTTTAATATTTAAATATATATATATATTTTAATTGCTTTGCATTGTGCAAAATGATCACAAATTAGTATTGAAGGAAAATTGTCAGATTCACCCTTTATTCAAATAGTATTAAAAATGTGTTAAATATTTTGTAAGCGTATTGTGTAGTTGTGCCTGGAGTCAATTGTTTATTTGTGATAACACAATGAAACATTTCAAATTGTACAGACATAATTGTTAGCCAGGCTGTCAAACAAAGAAATTATGAACACGTGAATAAACAAGAGAGGACAATGAAATATTAATAAATGACTATATTGCAGACAATGTATGATTTTTTTTCTCCTGTGAGCTTTTTAGTTTTTCTAAAACCTGTAGCTGTAGTTTGCCCTTTTTTGTCACTTAATATTCAACAATAATATTGATCTGCCTGCTGGCTGTATAGATAAACGAACTAAATAGATAACTAATGATTTTTTACATTAGAAATGAAAGCTTTAGCTTAAGTTCTGCCAGGAAGACTAAATTGTCACGTCACTTATTACCTTCTCATCTATCAAATCGTGTTCTAATACTTGTGGTATAAAAGATCGGTACTTACACACGTCTCAGATGCTGACGCCTACATTCCCCTCCAACCTCCCCACCACCAGCACCTGGATGGTCCCTGCCCACCACCAGCACCTGGATGGTCCCTGCCCACCACCAGCACCTGGATGGTCCCTCCCCACCACCAGCACCTGGATGGTCCCTGCCCATACCACCCGGGGGTCCTTCATCTGTCCATACCTCATCCCTCGGGGGGTCGGCTGCGCCCCTGCGTTCGTCTTCAGGCAGGAAATGCAGATTCCGTTACCCTCGGATTTCGAGCTATGGGCGGGCCTACGCCAAAGAACCTTATAACACAATACTTGCTTGATGGGCTGTTAATAAATTTATACTTTGTCACGTAATTTTTCCGAGTCTTTCTGGTAGAAATGAATCAACACTGAACTTACTTAAGCAGGACAATGACACTATTTTCTTCTAGAGTTGCTGTACAGCCAAGACTAACTTTGTTACATTATTTTCCTGTAATCTCTGTAAAGCTGCTTTGAAACAATCTGTATTGTAAAAAGCACTGTAGAAATAAAGGTAACTTGAAATAATTTTGTAAGATACATACCTTCACTAAGTTTAGTGTTTTGTTCTTCTTAACAAAATATAAATATAAAAATATTTTCCTCATAATTTGATGGTTTAAGCAAACTTGTAGGGTCATTTAAAAAAAAAACTTTGCACATCACTTTTGGCCACTTCTGTATATTTGGTGTGGTCAGTGTCACAATAGTGCTATTCCAGAGCCTGCTAACTGTGGACTGAAGGACTCAAGTCATCACAGGTGCACTGCTGCATTTTTCCAGTTGCCAAAATTATAATTATTACTTTCATTTCATTGCCATAAAATTTCTTAAAGGCAAGTTACTAAAGAATACCTTGATGATTAAACTTTGTTATCGTTTGATCAACTCATTTAACTACAATACATCATATTTTCATTGAAAAGTGCATGGCCGCGTCCTCTCTGCTGCCATCTTGTTACTCCTAACTAGGTTAGGAGACCTCTCCAGCTCTCTTAAATAATTTAGGAGCTGAGACCAAGTCTTAACACTTAGGAACCTTTATGAATCACACTTATTCTTAAGTTTAGGAATAAGAGTAAAATTATGTAGTTCTTAGAATTTTGACAAACTTGAGACTCAAATTTTACTCTGAGTGGCTTTATACATACGGGCCCTGGACCCCAAAATGGTCTCAATGAGAGAAGGGAGATCAGGAACACAACATAATCTAGAGAACCGGATTGGGGATGGTAGCAATTCAGTGATTTACAATCTAAATACAGCTGCACATACAGATAGCATAACATTTGTAAAAATATTAAAACCAAGAAACATAAAAAAAGAAAAAAAGATTATATATATAAAACCTAGTAACAACAATAAAATAGACAACTCGCATGATCTTTACAGAAATACATATAGCATTAAGATGCATTTTAATATTCTTGTGCAAAGAGGTAAGTTTTAAGCAATGTTTTAAACATTTTTAAATTAGGGGAAACAAAAAATTTTGCGCATAAACCGAGAAAGACCTATCTCCCTTTGTTTTTAGGCGGGTTTTTGGGACAATTAATAGTAACTTAGATTCTGATCTAAGTGATCTCTGAGGAGAATATAAGCTTAAGAGTTCGGATATATAAATCGGGCCAAACCGTTTAAAGCTTCAGAGTTGTTGGATGGAAGGAATCACAAAACACCCTCTCTGGCCCCCCGCCGACTCACTGGGTCGGGGAAGGGGCCGGACGAGGAGGATGAATACGGGCCTAAGCCGGCCCTTAGGGAGGTGTTGTTCCTAAGCAGGTTCAGCATCTTCTGGTTCATCATTATCATCATCATCATCAACAGCATCATCATCATCTTCTGGCAATCACAAAACACCCTCTCCGGCCCCCCTCCGACTCACTGGGTCGGGGAAGGGGCCGGACGAGGAGGATGAATACGGGCCTAAGCCGGCCCTTAGGGAGGTGTTGTTCCTAAGCAGGTTCAGCATCTTCTGGTTCATCTTCATTCTTCATTTTCATCTTCATCATCATCAACAGCATCATCATCATCTTCTGGCAATCACAAAACACCCTCTCCGGCCCCCCTCCAGCTCACTGGGTCGGGGAAGGGGCCGGACGAGGAGGATGAATACGGGCCTAAGCCGGCCCTTAGGGAGGTGTTGTTCCTAAGCAGGTTCAGCATCTTCTGGTTCATCATCATCATCATCATCTTCTTCTTCTTCATCATCTTCATGCTTAAGACCAGACGGGATCTGGAGCTTGGATGGATTTGGAGTAATGTACTTAAATGAGGAGCATGATATGATGATAGAGAAAAATTCTTTGAAAATATGATTCCAGAAATCACTTCTCAATCTGAGCCCCTTTGTACAAAAGGAAAAAAGTTTTTTTCCCGCCTTTGCCCTAAATCTAATCAGAACAATCAGGTGGGGGATATAACAAGGCAGCTTATAAGGACTCCTTCGGTTTTGCGATATTAAAGCACAGATCTACTCCTGTTTCCCATAGTAACATGAGTTAATGTTTGGATTGGGCATTTAGTTCTAATGCTTGGATTGGGCACCTTAAAGCTAGGCCTGCACTGATTCCTGCTGTAAACCTAACCATAGTAACCTTATGGACAATAAATCGGGTGGAGTTAATGTTTGGATTTGGGATGTTAGTTCTAAGGCTTGGATTGGGCACTTTGAAACTAGGCCTGCACCGATTCCTGCCCTAAACCTACCCATAGTGACCCTATGAATAATACACCAGTTGATGTCGCATTTGAGTTCTAATGCTTGGATTGGACACTTTGAAAGTAGGCCTGTACCGACTCCTGCCCTAAACCTACCCATAGTAGCACTATGAATAATACACCAGTTGATGTCGCATTTGAGATCTAATGCTTGGATTGGACACTTTGAAAGTAGGCCTGTACCGACTCCTGCCCTAAACCTACCCATAGTAGCACTATGAATAATACACCTGTTGATGTGGCATTTTAGTTCTAAATGCTTGGATGGGGCACTTCGAAACTAGGCCTGCACCAACTCCTGCCCTAAACCTGTTGTAGGTTGGTACGAAATGGCCATGAAAGACACTCAGTCCTGGACTGATCATCCAGGGCAGGCCGCCTCGGAGGAGGGTGTCTAGTGTTTAAAGAGTCAAAACACCGAATGAGCCTGGGGTACACTACTGATGAGAGTGTCTGGAATATTTCCTTCTCACGCAATTTTGAAGGAATAGGAGATTGGAATTGGTACAAGAGAGGCTCTAAACCTAAAACCGTAGGGGGATTCGTACGGACAGAGTTCGGTTTTTCGCCTTATCAATTTGGATCTAGGACCACACCTACTCCTACTCTAAACCCAACCAGAGTAATCTTGTGGTGGGTACACAGTCAGGTGGATTCAGATTTTTAGGATGGCCGTCAGCATCGTGTGTTTTGCTCTAAATAACTTACCCATAGTAACCCAGGTTTTAAACCGAGCTTTGGTTTGAAGCTGAGTCAGATCTATGGGATTGAGTGGGGCCCTTGTCCAAGTGTAATCGGGTCCATACTCGATCCAATGGTGGAATCACAGAAGCACAGTGATTTGATACCCACAAGGGGAGAGTTTTCTCCCCCTATAGTCCTGAAGTTTTAACCCGTCAAGGTAGTCAGACAAGCGTCGGCCAGTGCTTTTCCTCAGTTCCGGAACCCCTTTGAAAAACCAAGGGGGGAAGGGCTGTTGTAATATCCTCAAAAAACCTAACTTTTCTAACTCTAGTTAGTGTGTAATGTTTCTGTTTGATCATAAACAACATCTGCAAAGTCACAACGCTCAAAGTTCAAGGCAAAGGGAGATATTTGCTTTTAAAGAAATCGTTTTTTAAGGACTACAACAAACGGCTGGTAGGGACTACACGAGTTTCCTCCCGGGTTAGTGACATCACCAACCCTAAAATTTACATAAGCCCCGCCCCCGGGAACATCAATTAACCATTCAGAAATGTCCTGTTGCATTCTACATGTTGTCACTTCTTGAGTCTCTCCATTATTGTCTGACTCCGATTTGATCATAAACAATGACGTGCATGTGTGTGTGAGGTAAAAGCAGTGTTCGAATTGAGGGGGGGGCTGAGGGGCTCCAGGACCTCCCATAAGGCCCCCCCCCAAAAAAATCCCCAGGTTTTTCATTAACCCTCTGAGGTCGGCAAACGCGCGGGCGCGTTTTGCTCGTTTTTTTTTACATAGCAGCAAAATAGACCTAAAATACTCCGTCAGTTTTGGTCATACAGCCTTAAGAAATATGAAAAAATAAGCTGTTAAATGTCTATTTTTTTATGTGTCCACTTACAATCGAAATAAAACATTGTGCTTTTGTAAAATAAAGAAAGTAAACAGGGAGTGCTTTCTGCCTCTCCGTCTCCGTGAACTTTTTTTCTGAAGCACGTCTCTAAACTCAAACAAAACTCAGCGAATACTATTCACTCAGACATGAGCTATATATCTCTATAATCATTTAAGTGTGTAGTTTTAAATGATCTAATTCAAAACTAAAACAAATATTCTCTGTTTATGTAATCTATATATAAAGA
>JARPMJ010001218.1:0-27500 GCA_033366665.1 Phoxinus dragarum | reverse complement strand
TGTCCTGCCTTTTACCAAGCTGTCCTTTGCAAAGCACACAGATCTTGCGACCAACTGTGCAAAAAGGAATATTTCGCAAAACTGCAATGGAAACAGTCTTAGCGCATTTACAGTCACCTGACTTACTGTAGAAGACGCGGTGTGTTTGGGGTCTGTGTACGCAAATAATAATAATAATTATCATCATTATTAAAACATTTATTAGGGCTACATATTTAGAGACGCTCTGTCACGACACGCACCAACAGGTAAGATCCAAGAGCAGTTTTATTGGGTAATCCGTGAGCGTAAATCCAGGCAGGCAAAAGGTCAAAATCCATGTAAGGGCAGTTCAAAACAAGAAACAAACAGATAGGAACAGATCTCCGAAGTGCTGGTAACATTAAACACTAAACCAAACCAAGACTGACTCTGGGAAGCGGGTGACAACATACAAGGATTCCAGAACAAGTGATTAAACAGACAGGATATAAATAGACAGACACTAACAAGGTGAGTGGGAACAGCTGAGTGTGATAATGAGTCCGACAAGGGTGATGGGGATTGTAGTCCAATAGTGACTGACACCTGTGGGGGGAAAGGACCTCTAGTGGCTACCCAGGGAGACATCACCCAGACATTGTGACATGCTTTTATTCAAAAAAGGAACAAAGCAATTCGTCAAATGTCATTCATAATATGGGTTAAGACAATAATAATACAGGGCTAAGATTATCACAAATAAACAAGGGTTTGTGTGGAATGCGCACTGCTTGACACGGAGGCGCGGGCGCTTTTTCCTATCAACAGTGGAAACAACTTAAAATACTCTTATCATTTCTGGTCATACAGAAAGTAATAATACATTATTCGCAACTACTTTTATTTGTGTAAACTCACAATAACAAGAAAACGTTGTGCTTTTGTAAAATAAAATAAAACAATCAGGCACACTTTCATGATCTCCGTGAACTGGAGCGCGAGAACTGAAACAAAATACAGCCTATATAGGCTAAAGCTTGAAATGTCCACTTTAAAACGAACAAATTTGAATCGAAAGGAAAGCTAATACATTCTGATTATGTAATGCGTATGAAAGGTGCATTTCTCTCTAAAAGTGCATCTGCTTAACAGCGGAGATGGAGATGTTTTTACTCGACTTAGAAAACAATAGTTTATTAATAATATTAACGGCTCTTCTCATTAAGCACTGCGGAAAAAATATCAATTCCAGTTTCTAATTTGCCCTTAGAAAACCAGCAAAATCGACATGTTTTCCATATTAATTTGTGAATATTTTAAAGTTTCATAAAGGGGCAAAAAGTCATTAAACAAAAATCTGACAATTCGTTTATATTTACTTTTTTGCGCAGCAGTGTGTGTAGCCAGTTCAAATAAAAATGTTGGTGTTTAACTTTGCGTTTTAAAAAGACAACCATTCATTTTTCAATTACGGGTTAAAAAAGAAAAAACGAATGGACACAAAAGTAGCCTATATGGATCGTTTGGACAGAATACGAGACAGAGTTCTTTATTAAATTCATAAGAGAAACAGTGAATAGTCTACTGGATTCTAAATCTCAAAGAAATGCCACAATCAAAACCTCGGAGCAGAAATGAGGGCGAAACACCCAGAAACTCCTTATATCGTTCGCAGTATACGGGTCTTTCCCTGCCATTAATGCTTGGATAACACGCCACGTCTCTTTCCATTAATAATAATAATGTCTAATGCGGTGGCTGTGATATTATATAAAAAAAATTGTGATTTTGATTTGCCGTGATTTTTGGAATGACTTATCGCGAGAGAAAAAAGGATGTTTTAGTCGCATAACATCAGTTAATGGAAACGCCGTCATTTCGCAATAGTTTTTTATCGATATTTAGATAATAGCGCAAAACATTTGCGCAAATATGTAATGGAAACGCGGCTACTGATGGACATTTAGCAATGCTGATAACACAAAACATATGTAATGACTCCGTCATTAAGTGTGAACGAATTAAAGTTGATGAGCTCGTAATGAGCTCGACTGGAATCGCTCTCTTTTTATACAGATTACAGAAGCTGAGAATATTTGTTTTTTATATAAATTGCTTCATTTGAAAGATGCGATCTCAAGCTTTATGCCCGTGGGTATGTTTGCCTGTCTGACTGCAGTTTCGCGGAGTTACAGATAATTTTCTCACGCGTTTCAAATTGGGAGTTCATTGACAGAGAGAGTGCAGAACACGCATCATGTTCATTTTTCTTTATTTGGCTAAAAGCAAAACACTTTATTTTTATTGTGAGTATACAGAAAAAAATAGAAACTGAACAGGATCGATTGATGTATAACACGAAAATGAAAGATCAAAATTAACAGAGCATTTTGAGTTTATTTTGCATTGCTTTAAAAAAAAACACGAGCAAAACGCGCCGGCGCGTTTTTGGTCCCCAGAGGGTTAACATCCAGAAGCCAGGCTGAACAAGCAAGCGCTGTTGCTGTACTCCCAGCATGGCTGGACTCTTTACGTTCAAAAGACAATGGTTGTCAAACTAAAAATAAACAGAATTTCAATCATTATTTTACCACTAAAATATAGAATTGTTCCCCATTTTGCTTAATGAAACATTCCTTATCGTTATATCATGTTAATCATAGTCAATGCCTTATTTTTATCTAAAACTCACTTTTCATACCATTTCAACTTAATCTGACTTAACAGGCGTTCATAAATAGTTCCATAATTCTATCTTTCCTACATTCAAGTTCCTTCTGCATCCTTTTCCTTTATTTTCGCTCTGCTTCATCTAACTAGTACATGATTGTTTGCTTAGGTTAGGTTACTTTATTGGTACCCGTAGGTAAACTGGTTTTACAGTATAAGAGACAGAACATCCTTAAGACATAACATGCAAGGCACAAAACATTAAAACATAAAAACAGGTAATACAAATTAAGTAAAAAACAATATACCTGACTAAAGTGCTTATACGTTTTGTGCAAATCATTTTCTAGTTTATTTAACAGACTAATTGCTGCTGGTACAAAACTGTTTTTAAATCTTTTGGTTCTGCAACCAGGGACTTTTAGCCTCCGTCCAGAGGGGAGATACTGGAATTCCCTACTCAAAGGATGCAGACTATCTTTCTTGATGACCATAGCTAGCCTCTGTAGTTGGTTTGCATACAGAGTTGTGGGGTGCGACTGGGGCTCCCCAGTCCAGCTTACTCAACCATTTAACAATTTGGTTTATGGCGATTCTTGTGCTTGGCTGAGACACAACCAAACCATGCCACCAGGAGAATGATATGATGGTTTCAATAAAATACTGATGTAACAGGTACAGAAAGTGTACTGTTTAATGTATGTATAGTTTATGAGAAATTACACAAAATTGTATGTTCACATACACCTGATATAATTGCCTAAGTGAAATGAGCGTTTTCCCCTTTAATTGCTGTGATGTCATCATGAGCTTACACAATTTCCTGTTTTGTCTCCTCCTCTTCCTCTTGGCATTGTTAATGCACTGAAGAGGTGAGTTATTTTGGGCTCCTGTTAATCTTAATTAATCTTTATTTGAATTGCTGCTTTTATGTCTATATTTTCACTCTAATTTATGTATATAATATCATTTTACCTATCTGTGTGGTTATTTTTGTCATTTCATCCCGATTAAGTTATATTTTTGCATCTGGGCCTAAATGTGGAAATGAGAGCACATGTGACGAGTGTCCATCCCTTTTTTTTTTTATATAGCGATCTTTGAGGGTGATTCACTTAAGATGCTGATTGCATTTGTTTGTATATTATTATCAGATAAAAGATCCAGCAAAACTGCCGCCTGTTGTCCCGTGTCTGTCTCGACGAAGCTACACACACAACGCAGACAAGTACTTATAACTGGTGTCGCGAGCCACCGGTTACACGGATAAAATAATGTCATCATTGTCTTGTCTATATTAAAATGGTGCAATTTTCTCAAACAGTATAGGCGCTGTTGCCCTTTCTTACAGACAGCCTCACAATTCTCCTGGAAATTTAATTTAGAGTCAATAATTGTCCCTAGGTATCTGTTGGATTGTACTTGATCCACTAGTTGACCATTTATAGTTATTGCCTCATATCCTGGGGTTTTTCCAAAATCAATGTACATATCCTTTGTTTTGGATATGTTCAGTTGAAGGTGCGGCGACTTACACCATTGGACAAAGTCTTCAATTATTGGACCATGGCCTCTATCATTTTTATGGAGCAAACTCACTATAATGGTGTCGTCGGCATATTTAATAATGGTCCTATTTACATATTTGCTCCGACACATATTGGTATTTAAATGTTAAATTGGTATGTAATTGGTATTTAAATAAAAAAGTCACATGAAAAACTATCAAATTTTCAAATAATTTTTCTGGGTGGTTGTTATGAGAGAGAGAGAAAGAGAGAGAGAGAGAGGTAGAGAGAAAGAGAGAGAGGTAGAGAGAGAGATTAAAAGCATTAGAAAGGAAAATAGTTCCAACAAATTAGAAATAGTACTTAGAATGGCAGCTAATGAACTGTTAAAATGAAGGGGTTAGGGGTTCCAAGCCAACTTAAAGCTTGTCTTGACAATCTAGTTCTTTTTTTCTTCTTTTTCTACACATTTCCTTAACTCATGTCCTCATTCCATGAAATCATTGTTGAAATAATTTATTTCATGTCATGTTTCTCTCTCCCTCCCCACACTCTTTTACTCTTTTAGAAAAGTCTTATTTGCAAGACACCGCAAGAGAACCTACCTGTCCATCTGGACAGGAAGTGCCTAAAGAACAGCACACCAAGATAAAAAATAGGAGGTTCAGAAGGCAAAAGAGTCAACAAAGAAATGGTCTTTAATAAGTAGGACTTGGGACTATAAACACATTAGTGACCTCTTGCCAGATAGACGTTCTAAACAAAACCTGATTGAAGAGCTGCTCAGGCTTGGGTTCTTTGTTAAGAACCTTGCCCCAGGAGTCCGGAACGGACATAGAAGCTTCGCCAGGGGAGGCTGACGTCCCATCTGACAAAGATACAATGTAAGTGTGCTCTGACCATCCTGCATCACACTTAAAGAAAAAAAATATATATACAGTATATATATATATATATATATATATATATATGCTTGCAAGTGCACGCGTATTGCCTCACATGATCACAAGGTGACCCGTCTTGTTTGCCATGTTTTTACTCTGAACACAGAACATCCACTGATGACCATCCCAGCATTGAAGAATGCCAACAGGTCTTGAGAGTGGCAAGGCCAGACTTCCAGAAAATGAAAGTGACCTGGAGGCGGACGTCGAGGTATCTGACACCGAGAAGACCAGATACCGTTATTGGTGCGAGGCACTCCTGGTGTTCCAACATATGCAGCGGCCTAAAGACGTGGAAGCCTTGAAGGTAAGTTGGCTTGTACTTGCGATGTGATTTATCGATTGCACGGTACAC
Organism: Phoxinus dragarum; assembly: GCA_033366665.1. Lineage (NCBI taxonomy): Eukaryota > Metazoa > Chordata > Actinopteri > Cypriniformes > Leuciscidae > Phoxinus > Phoxinus dragarum. Next base: position 22,062 of record JARPMJ010001218.1, on the reverse strand, counting down.
GTTGGTACATTACTCACGTGTCAGTGTTTTCCAGGACTCGGAGTGGCTGGACAGGGTCCATCACGGCGGCCGTGCAGTTTTAGGGGGTGAAGAGGAACAACATGTGCATAGCCTTGGCACAGGAAGATGAAGCAGTAAGTTTTAGTATGGTTAAAAAAAATTAAAATAGGGTTTTATCACCACACATGCTATAGTAACACTTTGGACCACACAGTTTTTGCAGGTTTACTTTACAAAGATCAGGCCTGGGAACATCATTCCAGGAAAACCGAGCAACAGTTTCTTCATATGCTCTTCAGGCGAGAAGACGCACAGTGTCACCCGAGACATGGCCCGGTTCCTTGAAGTGTACGTACCTAAAATCCACATGATACAGTTATTCGCAGTCAAATCAAAATTAACGTTTCATGTTACCTTAATTTCTCCTGCAGGTACCGACTGTCCCTTTTCGGAAGCCAGGACGTGCGGGCAGCAGTTTTAAGGGTGGCTGCCAGGAAGCTAACTGCCCAGCAACAGGAGGCCGTAAGGCAATATATGCACCCTCACATATTCCTGCCTCAGGATGTGGTGGAAGCGGCTACGCTCCTGGAATCCTTGGCCAGGTGTGTCTGTTCATCTAAAGTAAAAATAAAATAAAGGACAAAAAACAACACATCACAAGCAGTACATCAGATTTAGCAAGTTGTCCTCATTATTGTCATACCTTGTGTTCCTTTCCCCTTCTTTAACAGCACTCCTTTGGAAGCTGACACTGCACCAGCCCAGCAGAGTGAACATGGCACCAGCACGTCTGGAAAACGCCCTTCCAGTACCCTCTCTGACTTTTTAAAAATGTTTCCGGTCCTGATGGACGGTCCACCGCCGAGCAAGAAACAACGGTGCGATGCAGGATTTCCTCCGGACCGTGTGTTTTACGATAAGTGGAGGATATGCCAGTACAACACCAGAGTTAAATTTCTGATGTGTAAGTCCCTGAAACAATCAATACGGCATCGGCTAAATTTATTGCATTTACTAAAGCATTAAAGTTATATTTAATTCTGTCTTTTAGCACACTTCGCGTTGAGGAAACCTTCTGTGGCCAAGGTGGGAAGGTTAATCAACAAGGGGGGCTGGAAGGTTAACATCCCTAAGACTGAGGAAATCCTGGAGTTGTGGAAACCAGCGGCCAAGCTCACCGTCGAAACGGACCCGGTTTTTATTCGGTGTGTTTCCAAGCAGTCCTGGTCGGGCCTGGCGGTGAAAGACTTTGGTCCGGAGCAAGGTCTAGGTGAGAACACCTTTCATTTGACTTGTAAGGCCAGAAAAATAAACATTAGACTTCAGCAGCCGCCTCAAACTAAAATGAACTGCTTAAAAAATTCCTTGATGCCAAACAAATTTCTAAAATGAATCAACTGCACTTCAAAACAAAAAATCCTGAAAATGTCCTCATTTCCATAAAATGTCCTTAATGTCTAATTAAAATTTCTAAAAGTTTTCAATAAGTTATTGGTCACAACTATCACTGAGTAACTAACAGTTGCAATATTGTCTTGGTCATAGGAGTGGTTGCCACACGTCCCTTTGCCAAAGGAGACATTGTGTGTGACTACCATAGGAAAACAATAACAGCTGCTGAGGGAAGGGCCATGATGGAGGAGCTTCATGGAGAGCCTGGGTACATGTTCTTCTTTAAGAATGGGGACAAGGATATGTGTATGGCCAGCAATCAAGCACAGCCAGAGTTGGGACCAATGAGGGATTTGTTTAGAGTATCTGGTTTTTCCACCCGGTGACACTAACCCTAACCCTAACCCCTCCTACACCTTCACTAACACCTACCAACATTTTATTTGCATCAAACCCTCATTGGAGCACCCCATGGCAATTTAGCCCTGTTTTAAAATCTCATACATCCCTCTTATTTCGTCCTGGGTGACCATTAGTGGCCAGTAGAAGGTAGGCCAGTGCACAGCCATTTCTGGAAACAGATCTTGGATTATCATTCCCCTGACCGAGCCAGTGCCACTGACTCTGGGCTTTTGGGAGCCCCTGGTCGGAGTTTGAGTGTGTTGTATGGAGTTTTAAAATGTAAAAATTAAAAACAAAATGGATGATAGCAAATATAATATTCATGACGCACTATATGATGCTGATGGTATTTTTTGTGAGAGTGGGAGGGGCCACGCCCTCTGACACTATATAGTAGAGAGGGAAAACAGAGAATTTAGTCATTCCAATCCGCCTGATGAGAACCTTGGGTCAGTTCGAAACGCGTCGCGGGATATAAGCCTGAATGATAGACCGTAAAATGAGACTAGCCGCCATCATTTTGTGTGGGTGATGTAGCAGAGCAGTGTGTGTTTTCTCCTGGTTCATACAAACTTGGAGTTGGTCATTTTTCTCCATCCATTTGATGTCGAGTATCTGTGTGCCTGAATGACAGACCGTAAAATGAAACTAGCCGCCACCATTTTGTGTGTGGGTGATCTAGCAGAGCAGTGTGTATTTTCTCCTGGTCCATACAGACTTTGAGTTGGTCATTTTTCTCCATCCATTTGATGTTGAGTATCTCCCTTCGTCCATTTAGACGTTGGCTTTGTTGTGTATGTCCCCTCCTGCACCTTCACTAACACCTACCAACATTTTATTTGCATCAAACCCTCATTGGAGCACCCCATGGCAATTTAGCCCTGTTTTAAAATCTCATACATCCCTCTTATTTCGTCCTGGGTGACCATTAGTGGCCAGTAGAAGGGTAGGCCAGTGCACAGCCATTTCTGGAAACAGATCTTGGATTTATCATTCCCCTAACCCTCAAGAGTAGATTATGTCTGATAACAAGTAAAATACATAACAGGTAAATTACATTAGCTAGCAAGATAAAACTACACATAGCCAGTGTAATTTTGGCTTACAGGTAGAGGGAAGGAAGCGTCCTTGCGACAAAGTTGCAACCAAGTTCCGGCCACGCGAGTAACGATGGCAACCTTATGTAAGACCAAAAGTCCTACCAGTCATCTAAACTAAAACATAGTTTATTTTTATTTTTATGTAATAATATAAGCCACCCAAAAATAAAAATAAATATTAAATAAAAAAACATTCAGTAAAGGGAATTGTGGCGGTTTTTAAATTAAAATGTAAAATAAAAAGAAAAGAGATTTTGGTGCTAACTTCACCACTTACACAGGAAATGTTCCCGGTTTAAATTTTTGCAATCTGGTCACCTTGTGTTATAGCTTGCAGTGTAAGCAAACAAACTCTGCGTTGACATGTTACGTGATTAATCCTCTCGGAAGTGTTTAGCCATTATATCTGTGGCTAAAGTGGAAGTTGTCTCAAGTTGTCCAGCAGAGGACAGCAGGTTTCCTTTTAAACGTGAAGTCCCGCTCTACGTCTCCAGAAGCACACATCACAGGAGGGCAGCTGTCAATCAAAGTGCAGTGGTTTATTCCGCTGCCTCATCTGGCCTATTCAGAGTGACACAGTAAATCAGTCGAGAATCAAGGTAAATATACGCAATAAAATTGTGAATTAATAAATTAATTAATCAATAAAACGCACAAATAGCCTATAAGTGCTTGTTGGCATCGAAAGAAATAGCCATTAGACACAATGCATTCACGCACGTGAGCAGCTTAAATAGCCAGCCGACATGTAGGCTAACAGCAGGTGCTTTTATCCTGTTAGTTTTATACGTGTGTGTGTGTGTGTGTGTGTGTGTGTGTGTGTGCAGACAATCATCTGTAACTTTTGTTTTTTGTCTGTCGAGATCTATCACGATTATATGCCTATTACTGTAGCCTAATGCTGCCAAAAACATGCACGCACAAATTAAAAAAAAATTATATAGACACAACTGAATAGAATTATTATGCTTTCAACTGAGACTACATGGACACAATGTGTTTGTGTTGATATGTTTATTTATTTGAGCAAAGAACAATAAAGCATGATAGCCTAATCATAATCACACGCTAACCCTCAAAACAAAAACTTTGTAGCTGGGTCATTCTACAGAAACGTCCACTTTTGGTATGGCAAGATGTCTTAAAATGTATTTCTTTTTCGAACATTTAAACTTACACCACATAGATTACCCTTTGACTTTATGAAAACGCTTAAATGACAGCTTAAGGATTTCTAATTTTTTTGTGCATTTATTTAAAGACCGCATGTACCAAATTGTTGGTCACTGGTGTTACCTTACTTCTTTGGCAATATAAAATATTTTTAAGAAAAATATTAGTTAAATTTTTTTTTTAGCACATGTAGTCAGAGTTACCAAAAAATAATAATAATGCAACAAATGAGGAGATTATTTTTTATTTATTTTAATCAGATTTGTTAAAAGTGTGCTTGAATGAGTTAAGTTCATTTGCTCAACCTTGTATTTGCTATAACAATGAAAATATTTCAAAACCAGTTAAAATCAAGTAATGATGCAATCTTTAAATATTAAAGGGTTAGTTCACCCAAAAATGAAAATAATGTCATTAATGACTCACCCTCATGTCGTTCTAAGCCCGTAAGACCTCCGTTCATCTTCGGAACACAGTTTAAGATATTTTAGATTTAGTCCGAGAGCTTTCTGTCCCTCCATTGAAGCTGTATATACAGTATACTGTCCATGTCCATAAAGCTAATATAAACATCATCAAAGTAGTCCATGTGACATCAGTGGGTTAGTTAGAAGTTTTTGAAGCATCGAAAATACTTTTTGGTCCAAAAATAAGTCAAGTCATCTTTATTTATATAGCGCTTTTTTACAATACAGATTGTATCAAAGCAGCTTCACAGTGATAACATGAAAATACAAAAAATAATTTCATCATCGTCCACCTTTAGGCAGATCTATAATATTGTTGAATATTAAATGTCCCCAACTAAGCAAGCCAGAAGGTAAGGCAAAACAGCGGCAAGGAACCAAAACTCCATCAGGTGACAGAAGGGAGAAAAAAAACCTTGGGAGAACCCAGGCTCAGTCGGGGGCCAGTTCTCCTCTGGCCAAAGAGTGAACAGTGTATGAAGTTCAGAATGAATCAGAGTATTTGTCCAGTTCCGGTTGGTTGAAGTCGGAGTGGAGAGGAGGAGAGACTGGTTGACACTTCAGGTCAGCGGCGTCGTCGTCGTCGTGTCCTGGCGCTGGTCCTTCATCAGATCTGGATACGGCCTGGTTCCGGTGGACAGCAGTAAACCTCGGGATAGACAGAGAGACTAATATTAGCGTAGACGCCATCCTTCTTATGATGTACCAAGTACATCAGGATTACGGGAAGTGTTCCCGGTCCCGGCTGTTCTAAACTATGCAGCCTAATTATAAGTCTATAATGTGTATGCTAGGCCGAAGAGATGTGTTTTTAGTCTAGATTTGAACTGACAGAGTGTGTCTGCTTCCCGGACAATGTTAGGAAGACTGTTCCAAAGTTTTGGTGCTAAGTAGGAAAAGGATCTACCGCCAGCAGTCGATTTTGATATTCTAGGTATTATTAACTGGCCGGAATTTTGAGATCGCAGTAGACGTGAAGGACTATAATGCGCTAAGAGCTCGCTCAAGTACTGCGGAGCTAAACCATTTAGTGCTTTGTAAGTGATCAGCAATATTTTAAAATTTATACAATGTTTAATAGGCAGCCAATGCAGTGTTGACAGAACAGGGCTAATATGGTCATACTTCCTGGTTCTAGTAAGAACTCGAGCTGCTGCGTTTTGAACTAGCTGTAGTTTGTTTATTAAGCGTGCAGGGCAACCACCCAGTAGAGCATTACAATAATCTAGCCTTGAGGTCATAAACGCATGAACTAATTGTTCTGCATTATTCATTGAGAGCATATGACGTAATTTAGATATATTTTTAAGATGGAAGAAAGCGGTTTTACAGATACTAGACACATGACTTTCAAATGAAAGATTGGTATCAAAGAGCACACCCAGGTTCCTAACCGACGACGAAGACTTAAAGGAGAACTCCGGTCAATTTTAACATTGAGCTAAATTTTTAGTAAATTTGGAGTGCTGTCAATACAGAGAACAACGACAAAAATCTGTGTTGCCTACACCGTGTTATCCTCTTTTTAAAATGTGCACCCTATTGACTTGAATGGGGCAAGTTTTAAACCTGCTTTTATTTCTCTTATCATCCTTGATGTGTCATACAAGTGCCCAGCCATGTTGAGTGATTCCTTCAGAGTGAACACGAGTGAATCTGACTGCAGTAGATGTGAAAGATATGAATAAAAATGATGTTATATCAGCCAGCGCACAGACCTGTATTTAGTTCCTGTTTTCGGTGGAAGTCCAAAGTAGTCGATTGTCGAGTTCACGCGCGTGATCATAGTAACTAAACCTATGCGCGTGAACTCGACAATCGACTACTTTGGACTTCCACCGAAAACAGGAACTAAATACAGGTCTGTGCGCTGGCTGATATAACATCATTTTTATTCATATCTTTCACATCTACTGCAGTCAGATTCACTCGTGTTCACTCTGAAGAAATCACTCAACATGGCTGGGCACTTGTAATGACACATCAAGGATGATAAGACTAAGAACTGGTTAAGTTTAAAACTTGCCCCATTCAAGTCAATAGGGTGTAAATTTTACAAAGAGGATAACACAGTGTAGGCAACACCGATTTTTGTCGTTGTTCTCTGTATTGACAGCACTCCAAATTTACTAAAAATTGAGCTCAATGTTAAAATTGACCGGAGTTCTCCTTTAACAGAGCAGCCATCAAGTGTTAGACAGTACTCTAGGTTATTACGTGTGGAGGTTTTTTGTCCAATAATTAGAATCTCTGTTTTTTCTGAATTTAGTAGTAGGAAATTACTAGTCATCCAATTTTTTATATCAGCTATGCATTCCGTTAATTTTGTGAATTGGTAGGTTTCGTTAGGTTTTGAAGAAATATACAGCTGAGTATCGTCGGCATAACAGTGAAAGCTAATTCCATGTTTCCTAATGATATCTCCTAATGGTAGCATATACAGAGTGAACAGCAGCGGTCCTAGTACTGAGCCTTGTGGTACGCCATACTGAACTTGTGATTGATAAGACATCTCTTCATTTACTGCTACAAACTGATAACGGTCAGATAAGTATGATTTAAACCATGCTAGTGCAATTCCACTAATGCCAACATAATGTTCGAGTCTATTTAAAAGGATGCTGTGGTCAATGGTGTCAAATGCAGCACTAAGATCCAGTAATACTAATAGAGAGATACAACCACGATCGGATGATAAGAGCAAATCATTTGTGACTCTAACGAGAGCTGTCTCGGTACTATGGTACGGTCTAAATCCGGACTGAAAATCCTCGCAGATATCATTTCTTTCAAGAAAAGAACACAGTTGTGAGGATACTGCTTTTTCTAATATCTTTGACAGAAATGGCAGATTAGAGATCGGCCTGTAATTGACTAGTTTTGTAGGATCAAGTTGCTGTTTTTTAACAAGCGGTTTAATCATAGCTAGCTTAAAGGTTTTTGGTACGTATCCTAGAGACAAAGATGAATTAATGATATTGAGAAGAGGATCTATGACATCTGGAAGCATCTCTTTCAGCAGCTTAGTCGGTATAGGGTCTAACATGCACGTTGTCGATTTAGATGATTTGACGAGTTTGCAAAATTCTTCCTCTCCTATAGCAACGAATGAATCAAATTTTCCCTCAGGGAGACTACGATGCACTTCCTGATGCGATACTGTATTAGACGGTTGCATAGTTATAATTTTGTCCCTGATATTATCGATCTTATAAGTGAAGAAGTTCATAAAGTCATTACTGCTGTGTTTCTTGGAAGCTTCTGGGCTTGAAGCTTTCTTTTTCGTTAGTTTAGCCACTGTTTCAAATAAATACCTAGGATTATGTTTATTTTCTTCTAATAGGGTTGAAAAATAAGCAGATCTAGCAGCTTTTAAAGCCTCTCTGTAAGCAATCGAGCTCTCCTTCCATGAAATCCGAAACACCTCTAGTTTTGTTTTCTTCCAGTTGCGCTCCATAACACAAAATAAGACTTTATTCAGCATTGTATTCTCTCCCGGGTCTGTTGTCAATCCTTCACAGTTACGCTGATGGCGTAAGATGCTGATGACGTGTTATCTGGTGCGCCCGAGCTTCATTTATAGACTGAGGGAAACGCACGCTGTAAAAGTGTCTCATCCGCGACATGCACATTTACGCACCATTAAAAAAATATCCACGCAAACAATGTAGAATAGCTTGAATATAGCGTGCGTCTCCCTCAGACTGTAAACGAAGCTCGGGCGCACCAGATAACACGTCATCAGCGTCTTACGTCAGCAGCGTCACTGCGGAGTCCTGAACGCAGATTCACAACAGACCCGGGAGAGAATACAATGCTGAATAAAGTCTTATTTTGTGTTATTTTTGGACCAAAAAGTATTTTCGATGCTTCAAAAACTTCTAACTAACCCACTGATGTCACATGGACTACTTTGATGATGTTTATATTAGCTTTATGGACATGGACAGTATACTGTATATACAGCTTCAATGGAGGGACAGAAAGCTCTCGGACTAAATCTAAAATATCTTAAACTGTGTTCCGAAGATGAACGGAGGTCTTACGGGCTTAGAACGACATGAGGGTGAGTCATTAATGACATTATTTTCATTTTTGGGTGAACTAACCCTTTAACTTTTGAGTGTAGCAGAATTAAATAGATGTAAAAATATTATCATGTCACATGTGGCATTGCATTTAATGTGACAGAAAAAAAAAGACACCAGTGACACAATGAATCACCAATGACATGCATAAAACCAAAGATCATTATTCTTCAACTATAATTAAGTATGTGATACTAAATTTTTAAATTTGGCATACAATCTAAATGATTAGCTTTGAATAAAGTTTATCTACAAATGGGAGTCACTGGTGTTACTGGTGTTACCCATAAGAAAGGTGACACCAGTGACAGTAACTCCAGTGACAATTTTCATGAAAAATTCATTTTACAAAATGGCTGCTGCAAGTTATCAAACCACATGTTGTCAATCATGGTATACTAACTAAATTAAGTAGTTTAATCCATTTGTTTTCTTTTTTTCCTTTTCTTTTCTTTTTCTTTTTTACAATTACCTAACAATAAAGGAGGTCATACCAGTGACTTCAACTAAAAGCTTCATATGAAATCATGAGATGGATGAGAAAATTCTGATAACTGAAAAGAGACAGTAGATTTATTATGGGTCTTTCTTCATAGATATTTAGGAAATTGGAACAAGGAAGTCAAGTGATGTCATCAGTGTAATTTTTATTTCAAAATAAGAGATTTTTGTTTAACGGTAACACCAGTGACACTGCTCCAGGGGACCACTACTTTCATTATAGATTTTATAATATTTATTCTGCTTTTTTTTTTTTTTATGTCATTTACATAATAGATTAGATATAGCTATGTATACATTATTGTATTTTCCCTTGTGTAATAAAAAAAAAAGAAGCATTTTCCTAAGTGTAATATTTCTGTAAAGGCTAGGGACAGAAAAATTGATATTTACCTAGAATGACACAGCTACACTCTTTTTCTGAGCGTTTAGGCATCTAATCATTTTTTATATCATGAAGCTCACTTTTGGAGGGTGCTTTATTTTGTCCCCAAACTGTTGTTAATGATCTACACATACCGTTTCCACAATATATTTCCAATTATATTTCTAATTTCTGTTCTGTGTTTATCAGGACAAGAAAAAAGATGAGCAGCTCTGAAGAACATGACCTGGACCTGTCTTTTGAGGAGGTGATAGTAACTAGAATAAATTCCCTCGAGCAATTTTCTGTACATCAGATTTCCGATCTACAGAAAAAACAAAAAGACCTTGAAGAAACGATGAACGCCGGGGTGATCAGTGACACGGCTGCAGTTAAGGCTGAGCTCGGTGCCTTGACATCACGTGTGGAAGGTCAAGAGCAACAGATTACTGAATTAAAGAGAGAGCTGGAAGACAAGGCAACCAGTGCACCATCCCACTCTGGAGTCCAGAGAAAGAGAGCGGCTCCTTCACCAGACTGCACTCCTGAGCAGAAGAAGAGCAGACCTGAAGACCTGGACAAGATCCTCGAGCCTTTCTGGCCTGACAAATCAGATGCCCGCGAGAGGCTGAGTGAAAGGCATCAGGCCTTCTTCAATTATATGATGGACCAGTTGAAAGTAAAAGGTGAGTCTCTTGACTGTTTGACACTAACACTCAATAGAAGTCATGTCACATGATACTAACAACCACCAACTCCTGATATTTCTGCCAGATCGGAGAGACTTGCAGTCAAATTCATGAATTGTTCATTGGGAAGGAGTTTCCAGAGGTGTGTGGGCGGAGGACTGGGCTCCTGAAGACATCAAAACCAGCTTCCAGAAGTACCTGGAAGAAAAAATTAAAAACTATGTAAAAAAAACATAGAGGAGCGCTGAAGAGTCAACAAAGAACTAGTTTATTAAGTACTAGTTTATAGTTCAAGAATGTTCACTCTTCACTTCTGTTTGTTTCAGCACGTTGTTTGTTCTTTACATTCTACTTTTTTATTTTAATAAATATTAGACTACAATCTGACTCCAAGTCTTGTCCTTTAGGTGTTTCTTTTTCTTTTCAATTTCTGTGGTAATAAAACATACATTTCATAACAAATCAAAAATATATATGTATATACAAAATAATAGAATAGTATTCTTTAATACTATTTATTTTGAATGTGTTTTATAAATATATATAAAGCACACATTCACAAAATTCCATTTATGAGCAGTTGTCCACATCCAGTAGACGGAATGTCTCCCTCTGCAGGTAAAATCGATTTCTTTCTTAAACTGTAAATATTTTATCTTAATCTCTCACCAGCAAATGATTCTAATGTGAATATACAAATATTATGTTGAAATATTTCATAATATAACATATGAATATCAAAAAACATCATATAAATAAATTATGTTTTTAGCTTATTTAACTAATTTAAAGAGTTTGACTATGTTGTTAGGGTTGTTTAACTTGTTCTATTATGTTGTTGATTTGTTTAGCTTGTTGGATTATGTTTTGTTCTTGTTTAGCTTGTTTGATTATATTGTTATCTTGTCTGATTAGGGTTAAGCTTAACTGGTTCGCTCTGGGTTTGATCTGTTTGACCTTTTGAGCCTATGGGAAATTAAAGTAATGAAAATGTGTGACGGCGTTTTTTTTTTTTTTCTTTTTTTCCTTTTCTTGTAAACAAATATTTTTTATTTATTCAAAAAATGAGGATTAAAATGTAAATATAAGTTAACCAAAGAAATATAATAATTGTTTCCTTTAATTTCTATATATAAAGTTGCATTCAGAAATCGGGACTTTTATTTATGGATAAAAAACAACTCTTTGTCGGGTGATAGGAGTTATAAACGGGAGCAAGTGGATTATTTAGCTAATCGCAAACAAACAGAATTAACGACACTGAAATCGAAAACAATCAACAATCAATCTTCCAACGTTGATTCTTTTAAATCATGGAAAGGTTAGTGTTTGATTTTGTTCAATTTAGACGTCCAATAGAGCATTTTGAAGAACCTATTTGTTAATTCATGGGGATAGGCTACGTGTGTTGTAACATCCCAAATGACTAGTTTTCTTTTATTTAGGCTAATAGTGTAGTTTGAACAACATAGTTGTTGTTGGCATTGTATGTTAGGGACCAACATTATTATTATTTTATGTTCAATGGCGTTTTTTAACAACATAGTTGTTAATTACTACTGTAAGCCATTTTTATTGACCAAAACTACTCTTTTTTTTTTTTCTTTTATAACTGACTGAATTTATTAAATATACTTTCACTTTATAAGTGTCTTATGAACCATTTACAAGTCCTTCATTTTTTAAATAATGCTTTACTTCATTTAGAAATGATACATTTATCATAATTATTAGTAATGCAAATACAATTATTGAACAAAAGTATGGATATGCTTATAAATCAATAATAAAGCATGTACAACTGCATTTGAAGCTGCTCATAATTGTCTATTAATGTTGTTTAAAAATTGAATTAACTGTTTAATAATGCTATCAAATGTGATTTAATGTATTTAATTTGATTATATATTATATCATGTATTTTTTTATGTCTTGAAGATCTGATCAAACATTGTGTACTGCCTGCTGTGCCACAAGCCGCAGGAGGACATCGCCTCTCATCTGAGCACTGTGTGCATGTTAGAGAGCACACCGGCTGAAAGAGAGGCTGAGGTCCTAAAGGCCAAGGCTTCGGCCAGCGATTGGGTCAGGCACGCCAGGACCTGGGATTTTCAGCATCTCTGTGTGCTGCTGCCAGACAGAGGATGTCAGGTGGCGATGCTGAAGGAGCTTCTTCGCCTGGGTTTTTATTGCATAACCAGCCCAGCATGGACTCTGGCGAAGAAACTCCATCAGCATCTGCCTACCCTTCCTCTGCTGGTTTAAGCACACAGGATGTTGACAGCCCTTTGAATAAGGAAAAGTAAGTGCAGTATAGTTTGCAAGCATTGTTTGCAGTGAGACTTCATCTCAGTTTAAAATTGAGTAATAACACTGTTATCATCCACCATCACCTGTCTTCTCTCACATAATCTTAAGGGTTGTGTTTTAACTATCTTGTTTTTTTTTTCATGTTTAATCCAAACAGAGAGTCAATTGCATCTTCTGCTTCTGACATTAGAAAATGTCAGAAGATTTTGAAGGTCGTCAAAAACGACATTCAAAAGATCCAAAGAGGCCATGCACATGCAGTTGGGCCAAAAAATTACCAAAGCAGACAAGACCCTTCACCGATACTACTGTGAGGCGGTCTTTGTGTATGCACACTTTCAGCTCCCAGGAGCTGTTGAAGTAATGACAGTAAGTTCATCTATTTTAAGTAGTTTATTTGTTCACTTATGGGTTACAAATTTCATTCTCTCAAACACACACACACACGTCAAGTCAAGTATATATAGCACTTTTCACAATATTGATTGTATCAAAGCAGCTTCACAGTATCAATCAAAATAACATAACAATGTTTCTTTTTTAGTGGAAAAAAAAAACATCCATGTTAGGTAGGGCTGATCAATGGTATTAATGATTGGTTAATTAATTTGAATATCCCCAACTGAGCAAGCCAAAGGCAACAGTGGCAAGGAACCGAAAAACTCCATCAAGTGACACACACACACATACACACACACAGAGAGAGAGAAAGACACACACACACACACACACACACACACACAGACACAGAGAGAGAAAGACACACACACAGACACAGAGAGAGAAAGACACACACACAGACACAGACACACACACATACACACACACAGAGAGAGAGAAAGACACACACACACACACACTCACACTCACTCCTTTTTAATGTCAAGATGCGGAGTGGGTGGGCCGTACATCCCTAGGCAGCAGAGTGGTGCTAAGCACACAACGGTTTAACGTTGCCTTGAGCCAGGCTGAAGAAGCTGTAAGTTTCAAACACAAGACATAAAGTAGATTTCTTACCCTTAGTGTTTTACATTTAATAACTTTTTGACTTTTTTTCTTAGATTTTGCAGCATTATTTCACTCAGATCCGCCCGGACAGTTTTCAAGCAGATCAACGCTGCAACAGGTTTTTTTTAAGCTCTTCCGGTTCGGCGGTCCACAGCATCTCCCAAGATATAAACCACCTGCATTCAATGTACATACCTACACAGATCAATGTGCTCGTGTGTGAATGTACACACTTAGTTACATCTTGTCAGTTACATTCATTCCACGATTAACCATTCCTTTTATATTTTGTTTCTACAGGTATAAAGTGGACATGTGCACAAGCCAGGATGTGAGGAGGGCAGCTATGGTGGCTGCAAAACAGTTGACAGCAGAACAACAGGGGCGCATCAGCCTGTACTTTGCCCGTTACCCTTGCGCGGGACAAATTCAGACGGTGGTAGAGGCAATTGAGATATTGGACTCCTTAGCATTGTATGTCTCTTCATGTATCAAAGACATAACAAACTATCTTAACAGCAGATTAGCAAATTGTCTATAAACTTTATATTCTTAACTTATACAGGACGTGTTCTGAGGAAGAGCAAGCAGTAGCTGGGACCAGCATGAGAAGGTCTTTTTCAGATTTTCTGGAAGCATTTCCAGTATCACTGGAGGGCCAGCCTCCCACTAAGAGGCAGCGTATGGACCGTGGGTTTTTAACAGGAGACAAGGAATATTACGACAAGTGGCGCCTCACACAGTATGGGCAGAGGAAGGAATATCTTATTGGTAAGTCTCCAAAAACATCAATACAGCATTGTCACCCATTCATTTGACATTAATTCACAGTGACAAATGACTTGCATGAGTAAAGTCTTGTCATTCTGTCTTTCAGGTCATTTCAGTCTCCGCAAACCATCGGCAGCCACGGTGGCAAGGGTGATTAGTCAGGAGGGGTGGAAGACCAACTGTCCTAAACCTGACGATGTTGTGAAGTTGTGGAGGCCACCCTCTAAACAGAGGGTGGAAACAGATGCTTTAATTCAGCGTTGTGTGGCAGAGCAGAGCTGGACAGGCCTTGCTGTAAAGGACTTTGGTCCACCAAAGGTTTCGGTAAGGAAACCTTTCAGTATTTTTGAAATGTCCAAAAAAAAATTTAAAGTTAACTTTTTTTTTTTTACATCCATTTACTGCACCAAGTAGTAGATTTAAATCCTGTTTTTTTTGTCTGCATGTAAAGTATGTTTAATAACTCAAAATTTAATGTTTTCCAAATTACAGGAGTTGTGGCAACCTGCAATTTTGCCAAAAATGACTTTGTGTGCGACTACCATGGTCATGTCATCTCAGCAGCTGAAGGGAGGGAAATGATGGAGGCCATGAGCGATGAGCCAGGGTACCTTTTTTTTTTAAATCAGGGACCAAAAGTTTGTGCATAGATGCCCAAACTTTCCCGTGCCGCTGCCATCCCCATGCAGACACATTTGGGCGGCGCATCAACCATTCCACTAAGGTGCCAAATATAAAACCAGTGTCCTGCACAATGGCATTTGATGGTGATGAGAAGGAAGTTGTGCTTTTTAAAGCATTGGTGGACATCCCTGTGGACACCGAATTAAAATTTGACTATGGGGTTAGTCGAAAGTCGTTCCGCGGGGAAGGGTTAAATTTGGAGTGGCTGGATGAGTAAGCTTACTTATGGCTCGTTTCCACTGAGCGGTACGGTATGGTACAGTACGGTACGGTTCGGGTCGGTAAACCAGAATCTGGCTAGCGTTTCCACTGCCAACAGTACCCTTACTTGATAGGCGTGGTGTATGTCGGAAAGTAGTGATAACGTCACTTGATAGGCGTGGTGTATGACGGAAAGTCGCTTGACGTCATTCACGCGCGCAGAAGAAAGCTAGAACCGTAAACAACAATGGAGGACATACAGAAGATATTGTTCTTGCTTCTCGGCATGTGGCTGTTTGTCACAAGGAGGAGACAAGCTTTGTTTGAACAAAGGATGCAGGCTGCAAGGAAAAACACAGCCGAAAAATACAGGCGAATTCGGGAATTTTTAAGGAGCTGGGACGAGACAGACAACCGCGCGATTCAAGACAAAGCAAAACAAAACAAAAACGACGGCGCAGAAGGGTAAGCTTGAGCTAAGCTAACTTTGTAATGTCGTGTATTACAATGTATTTCGTCTCATGTAGCCTACTGTCACGCGCTAACTAATGAATATTCTCATAAATCAAATAACCCTACAGTAAGAATAAATAAGTACAATAAGCCCTGGCTGTGAAACCAGGCCTATATCAGTTAAAATCATATAACTGTAACATTAAACTACACTATATTAATAAGCACTGTGAAGGTTACATCCTAAGATCATCAATCTCTCACATGAATCTGAATGATACCTATATTATTACAAGCACAATATTAGTTGTGGTTAATGACTAATTATGTATACAATTTTGTGAAAATAGTTATATATGCAAGCTAGTTTTTCTTTGTGCTTCAATGAAACCAAAGTGCCCTCTCTGGTGCAGTATATTGGATATTTTATAAAATGTATATCTTCTATCTTGTCCAAGGTAACACTTTCAATGTTGTAATTTCCCATAGACTTTATGTATTGTTTTATCCAGCCTATGATAGTTGCACTTTTAGTTAAAGTACCTGAACAAACCCACCATCACTGCTACATTGTATTAACATTATGTTTGCTATCTGTGTTTTTCTAGATAATCAATCTGGTGCAAAATCAGCGCCGCAGATCAACTATTTGGTCTTTCAGCCGCTCAAGTGATTGGTGGGATGTGATCGTTCCAGGATTCACACACACACAGTGGGTGCACAACTTCAGGATGTCCGAAGAAACATTTATGTCCCTTTGTGCCATGGTGCATCCAGCAATGGATAAGCAGGACACAAACTTCAGAGTGTGTGTTCCCCTTAAGAAACGAGTTGCCATTGCACTATGGAAGCTGGCAACCAACAGCGAGTACAGAAGTATTGGCCATCTGTTTGGAGTCAGCAAAACAACAGTGTGTCGGTGCGTCCAGGAATTCTGCAAGGCCGCTTGCACATTGTTAGTTCCAGAACAGATGTGTTTTCCTGACCGGCAGAGGCTTAAAGAGATGGCAACTTACTTTGAGAACCGATGGGGGCTTCCGCAGTGTGTGGGTGCCATTGATGGGTCACACATACCCATAATCGCCCCAAAGGAGTACCACTGCGATTACTTCAACAGAAAAGGCTGGCATTCCATCATCCTGCAAGGATTAGTTGATGGAAAAGGACTATTTTGGAGTGTGTATGCAGGAATGGCTGGAAGTTTGCATGATGCTCGGGTTCTGAGACTGTCCACATTGTGGGAGTTAGTCGAGCGTGGAAGCCTTTACCCAGCTTGCACCAGGAACATCAGTGGGGTGAACGCTGGCTATTATTTGCTAGGAGACTCTGCCTATCCTTTGCAGAATTGGCTACTAAAACCATTCCCTGACAATGGCCGGCTGACAGCAGAACAACTAATCTACAACAAGAAAGTGTGCAAGGCTCGGGTTGTGGTAGAAAATGCTTTTGGGAGACTCAAAGGCAGGTGGCGGTGCCTTATGAAGAGGAATGACAGCGACATTGAACTGGTGAAATCCATGGTGTTGACTTGTGGTGCTCTGCACAATCTTTGTGAAAGGAATGGAGAGGATTACCAGCACGAATGGGATACACCTGTTGCTGCAGAGCCTGCGGTGCCACTGGCACAGGGTGCAGAGGAGGAGGGCAGGCATGTACGTGAGGGTCTGATGCAGTATTTGAACAGTTGAATCTGTTGTACAGTTAGCAAAGGCACACCTGTGTAAATGCTAGGTCATGTTTTGTTATGTTTTATGTTACACTAATAAATCGATTTTACTTTCACTCTGTCTCTTCATATTTTGTAAAAGAGAAGACTTTACTCTCTGCAATACCCATGTAAAAAAATCAGATTTTGTTTGCAATAGGTTACTTTAAAAATCATATTTGTGTACAGAGTAAAATATTAAAAGATTAACTATTGTAAAGTAACACATTACCAACTATTTCGTATTTAAGGCAAGCATAATCTCCCAAATTACCATTATCAAGGTGGCAAACAAAAGGTGTCATTGACACCTGATGACAGAAACGTTAATAAAATGATATCAGAGGAATCATGTGAGACGGCCATTGAACACACGACAAGACACATGGGGTAATGAAAAAGTAAGTTACTTTAATTTGAAAAATCAAACAAATGCTTCTGAACAATGTGCTGTACAACAACTGAAGAAAATGTGTAAACAAGTGCAAACAAAGTAAACGAGTGCAAACAAAAAGTAAACGAGTGCAAACAAAAAGTAAACAAGTGCAAACAAAAAGTAAACAAGTGCAAACAAAAAGTAAACAAGTGTAAATAAAGTGCTGTGTGCAAAAGCACTATTGGCTGGATCATGGCACAGGGTCGCGGCGACTACTCAACGCCTGCACCAGCTGATTGAGTGTGCCGAGGAAGGCTTGATTGAAGCTTGCAGACTGCTCCATGTGATGGCGAGTTATTTCTGCCTCATGGGCATCCTCCAGCATCATTTCGAAGCGCCGGTCACGACGATCCTCCATCCTCTCCAGCCACTCCTGCTGCCTCTCATCAGCTGCCTGCATCTCAACCAGGGCCGCAGCAACATCCTGTTGCCCCCTTTTCCTCTTGCCTGGAATGCAAAAGAGACAGGAATGTTGGTTGTTTAGCGAGGCATTTTTATCCTTGTGATTTGAGCCAACCAATATAAGGGGGAGACAACTACAGTACTACAATACAATGTCCAGATTATACTGTATATCATCTATATATATATATAGATTATACTGTATATAATCTATATATATATATATATATAATATATATATATATATATATATATATATATGTGTATATATATATAAATACTGTATATATAATAATTTTAATAATATATATGTTGTCAGTGTGTAACTTTTCACTCTGGTGTTCATGTCTTACCGATGGTTATACGCCGAGGTTCACTTGAAGTTGGAGCAGAGTCTGGTGGTGGTGTCGGTGTTGATGTCCTTGCAGGCGAACTTGAGCTTTCAAGGGTGGACATCCCGTCAAGTCCCTCTATGTCCTCCTGACAGCTAGCATCCTCAACTGAAAAGTTACACAAGTCACGTTAATTACACAAACTGCAACAATATGGTTTGAGATAACAAATACAGAAAATACAACGTAGTAGGACTGAGTGGATAGCCAATAACAGCAGTGGCCAGTAACAAAGCATTTTTTATTTGTTAATGTAACAGTTACATAAGTAAATTTTTAAAAGGATCTATAATTTTATCAGAGAAACTTTTACTGCACCACATTCCAGAGCATAATATTTTACATTTTACCTCACAACATTGCTGTACTGTTTAAGCACATTGAATGTGGCCATATTTTCACATCTTTCTCTGATATTTCATAATAATTTTCAGACTGAGCTCTTACCTTAAGCTCTATGATTAGACCCATCTCTCTTTAATATCTATTTAGTAGAATGTTTAGTAGTAATAGTAAATAGTTACATTTTTTAGGGTAACGTTATCTGTACAAGTAACGATACTGGCTGGACATGTACTCCGGTCTATGTTTATTAGCCGTTCACCACTGGCTAATAAACTAGCGTTTTGCTAGCTTGCATATTATTTGTTGATACCACACTGGCTGGCAAACAACCAACAAACAAACAACAGGCTTGCTCAAAAGTTGTGCATTGAAAAAGTAAGCTTTCCCGTGATCGTTGTATTGTATAACGTTACTTCATTTAACAACAAAGTTAAGTTAAAAGAACTTACCGGCAGGCTCCATCATCGACTCCAGCAACGAGGTGGCCGTATCGATGCCTCCTTCTCTTCCCAAACTCGCCGGTCTGTGTCCGTAGATGGCGTCCATCATATCTATCCACTTCCAATTTTTCCTGTGAACACCACTCCGGCTGTTGTGGTCTTTCACCTTACGGTAGTCACTCCGCAGTTTCTTGCTTTTTATTCGACACTGCTCGGACGTCCGCTGGAAACCCTCAGTAGCCATCCTCTCAGAAACATGCTGAAAAACCTTTTCGTTTATCACCATGCCATCGAGTTCCCTTTGCACCCTTTCTTCACCCATGATACCCAGGAAGGTCTGCACCTCCTGGGTTGACCACGGTAATGTAATGCTGCGCGGTGCCATTGTTTCGCAATAGTGTTGTGCTTTAAAAATGGCGCCTTTTGCGTTGTCGTTCTCCTTGTAGGACGCGCAAGTGACGATTCTCTGTCAACCAATCAACGTTCTGTAGTGAGTCTAGCTCCACCCTTTAGTACCGTACCACTGTGCTAGGTACCCCAACGGAAGGGTACCAAAAAAGTGGTACGGTACGGTTCGGCTTTTTGGTACCATTCACAACTTTTGACAGTGGAAACGCAAATAATTGCGTACCGAACTGTACTGTACCGTACCTCTCAGTGGAAACTAGATGTTACAGTCTCACTTACAGTCCATCGAGCGAACAGTGTATGATTATGATTCAGGAGCATTACAGGTCAGAAGTTCAGAATGAATCAGAGTATTTGTCCAGTTGGAGTGGAGAGGAGGAGAGACTGGTTGATACTTCAGGTCAGCGTCGTCGTCGTGTCCTGGCGCTGGTCCTTCATCAGATCTGGATACGGCCTGGTTCCAGTGGACAGCGGTAAACCTCGGGATAGACAGAGAGACTAATATTAGCGTAGACGCCATCCTTCTTATGATGTACCAAGTACATCAGGATTTACGGGAAGTGTTGCCGGTCCCGGCTGTTCTAAACTATGCAGCCTAACATTGAATTATAGAAGTCTATAATGTGTTGTGTGTATGCTAGGCCGAAGAGATGTGTTTTTAGTCTAGATTTGAACTGACAGAGTGTGTCTGCTTCCCGGACAATGTTAGGAAGACTGTTCCAAAGTTTTGGTGCTAAGTAGGAAAAGGATCTACCGCCAGCAGTCGATTTTGATATTCTAGGTATTATTAACTGGCCGGAGTTTTGAGATGGCAGTAGACGTGAAGGACTATAATGCGTTAACCCCCTGGGGTCGGCAATCACGCCGGCGTGATTTGCACGTTTTTTTTCACATAGCAGCTGAATAAACTTAAAATACTCCGTCATATATGGTCATACAGACTTAATAAAAATTAAAAAAGAATCTGTGAGATGTCTACTTTTGTATGTGTCCACTTACAATCAAAACAAAACGTTGTGCTTTTGTAAAATAAAGAAATTAAACAGGGTGTGCTTTCTGCCTCTCTGTCTCGTGAACTTTTTTTTTCTTGAGCACGTCTCTAAACATTTAAAAAACTCAGCGAATACTTGTCACACATTTGTGAGCTCTATATATTTATAATCATTTAAGTTTGTAGTTTTAAATTATCTGATTCAAAACGAAAACAAATATTCTCTGTTTAAGTAATTTGTATAAAACCAACAAGATATTCAGTTTCTCTAACCCTTCCTCATTAGTTTTAATGTGACCACACCCACACGCGCAAAACATATAGACATGCAAATCGTCCATGTGTCGCGCGAACGCCCCCATTACCTCAACAACAAAGCGGCAAACTTTATCAGTCCTCTGCTGTCGTCGAGTTTGGAAGACATGCTGTGAGATTATAGGGTTTACATCTGAAGAAGAAGATCGCGATTTGAAGACAAGAACGATTTTAAGGTAAGAAATAATTCTGAATTATATTAGTTAGTGTTATTGTTGCATAAACTTCATATTGCCATTGAACTGTTGCACGATGCTTCAGTGAATGTTTCCTGCACGCGCTGAGTTTGAGTCATTCGCGCGACGTGCGTTTGAAAAGCAAAACGCACCATGATTTTACTCCAATCTCATTTCATAACGTCATATCGATTGTAAACATTTGAAGTAACATGATAATCAATATGTTTTTCTCTAGTGTAGTGTTACTGAAGTGTTCCTTTTTAACTATGCCTGCTATACTATTGTTCTTATTATTTGATTCAGCCCTGCAGGTATATGCCTACAAGGCACAACAAATGTATATATATGTATATATATATATATAATATATATATATATATATATATATTAGGGCTGTCAAAAGATTAATCGTGATTAATCACATCCAAAATAAAAGTTTGTGTTTACATAATATATGTGTGTATACTGTGTAGAATTATTATGTATAAATACACACACATTCATGTATATAATAAGGAATATTTGCATTTATATACTGTATATACATATATATAATTTATATTATATATAAATATTTTATATATAAATATAACCAATTTTTCTTAAATATATACATGATTGTGTGTGTTTTTATATATATAAATAATTCTACACAGTATACACACATATATTATGTAAACACAAACTTTTATTTTGGATGCGATTAATCACGATTAATCTTTTGACAGCCCTAATATATATATATATATATATATATATACATATATATATGTGTGTGTGTGTGTGTGTGTATGTATTTTGTAAATTTTAAAAAGGAATTTTCACCAGAAATCTAAAATGTATTCC